>JAHWFP010265576.1:53032-75211 GCA_023313725.1 Lithobius niger | reverse complement strand
ACTTAGCGATTATAGCACGCTTCGAAACAGTTTTGCGATATGGATAATAAATCAGAAACAGTGGGGAAACTCCCCAATCCATTTAGCGATTATAGCACGAGGTGTGCTACTTAATAAAGCACAATAATAAAGCATGTTCAACAGTTGCCACTCCTCCATAGACTGTGCCAGTTGCTGATGCTTCCCAACCCACCCAACGCCTGTGCGATGGGAGCAGAGAGTAAGTAACCAGTGCGAAACCGAGTTAGTACCTGCGACATCCAATTCGGAAAGTCACGCAACACAGTGTGGTATCCATACTGCGGTTGCAATATAAAAAGTGTACGACCCGTAGTTGCTTGCATCCACTCGCTGTTCCACTCACGAAGAGTATGGAGCCTAATGGTCAAACGCCGAGTCTTCACAGACAGAGTGAGGGAGACAGACGGAAGAATAAAGAAACGATAACAATGCTAGTGAGCCAACAATACTTTAGATGTAAAAAAGGTCCTTAGGCCGTGGACCGACTATCAAAAACATGCTTAGATTTTAGGTTAATCTTATCACTAACACATACCATGATGATTTGATTTTAAAATGTAAATCAAATATATCTTAGTAGGAAGTTACAAACTCCACCACATTTTCGTGGTTGTGTATCCCTGGAGGCTCCCCCTTTAGGGGCCACCTTCAAAATAATGTAACGCCATCCCTAATTGATGGAATTTAATAATTTTTTCTTTGAATTAACCGTTATGAAATCTACTTTAATAACGTTCATATGCATTGTTAATCTAAGTATGATAGTTTGGCTGGAAAATGGGAGTAAACGTGAAACATTTGATTTTTAACATAACATTTTACGTTCACTCACGAATTAATGCAGTACTATTGATTTTTGGCAAAAATTATATCAGAACGAAATTAAAGTTTACTTCTTTATCTTACATTTGATAAATAGAAAAATGAATTCCGCCTTTTACGTCAGGAAATACTTAATACTTCAAACGATCACCAACAAGCAAACAGTGCTTGCCAGAACCTTCTTTCTTAATAACAATATTTTTATTTTTCCTACAAAAAGTATTGAATTTTTCTGGTAATATTATTTAGCCTATTATTGCGAATAACGTTTGATTTTCATGAAGGCTATGCATGACGTACGTACGCATTAACTCCGTCCCTAATTGATGGAATTAATTTTTTGTTTTATTTAACCAGTATGGAATTTACTTTATTAACGTTCATAAGGATTGTTACTCAACGTATGATAGTTTGACAGGCAAACCGTAAATGTTTAAACGTGGAAAACTGTGATTTTTATTGCAAGGTTTTACATACATACATAATTTAACATACTTAACTACCTTTTGGTTGGAAAATTAAAAGTCTTTAGTAGGAAGAATAAAAATCTAACATCATTAAAATCGTTCATTGTGTTTATTTATTTATTTATTTACATGTGTACCCTTCTACTCTTCTTGAATAGTGGAGTCCAAAATTGGAAAAAGGGTTTCAAAGAAACGAAATTTCTCCGAATTTCTGGTAGACGCATTCTTAAATCATATCAAAAACCTAAACTGGTAAAAGGGGCCGCCAAGTTCCGAATGGTTCGGCCCTTCAAAGGAGTGATATCAACACACCAAAACTTTCGCCAAGTTAATCGCACCGCTTAATAATTCGAAGGTTAAATGTAAACTAGAACATTGCTACGTTCGGTAGCAATGTTCAAATTTCCATTTAACGTCCAAAATATTATTCAGTGCGATTAAGTTGGCGAATGTTTTGGTGAGTTGATATCACTCCTTTGAAGGGCCGAACCTTTAGGAACTTGGCGGACCCTTTTGCCAATTTTGGTTTTTGATATGATATCACTCCTTTTTTTTAAATTGTGTATTGACTCACCTCTACTACCGTGCAGATGTGTACTATAAAGTGCCGCGTCAACAAGAAATTGGTTTTCAACAATATGCTATAACTTTTTGCCTATAGGCCGAACCATTCTCAACTTAGTCACCTCTTTACAGGTTTTTGGTTTAGTTTTAAGTTTGTTGTGATTTGTTTTATTTAGTTAGTTTTTGGTGTGTTGATATCACTCCTTTGAAGGGCCGAACCACTCTCAACTTGGTAGCCTCTTTACCAGTTTTTGGATTTGTTTATTTAGCCTTGTTTTTACAGTTGGTTTATTTTTCGTGAACTGGACGTGAATACAATTTCTTTGCAACGTTGTTTAAATTTATCGTGATACACTAGTGTGTGTCTAGGCACGCTCGTCAGTATACACGTTCTCATTATACGAACTTTGGCCGTCCAATGAGAGACGATGCCGACAATACTAACAATGGTATAACAATATTTTCGTACTAACGCACCCTCCCACGCCATCCCCGTTACGCCCCCAGGCTCCAAACCATTAAAGGTATGCAGTTCGTATTGTACTGCACCCATTCGTCCATTTTCATAGCTGGAAGCCTCCCCGTTATCTCGGTATCGATGAATAATCACCCTATTGGAATTAACATGGGGATGAGCGAATTAGCTAGCTATAATAGCTATAAATAGCTGTTATAGTAGTAACATATTTACAACGTTATTGAGGGTCAGATTTTGCATTGAAAGTAGCTTAGCTGGCATTCCTACACGAGTTAATTTTTGTCAGGTGGGTCATTGCTCTTGATATCAATACAATTTAAACTTTTGTACCGCATTATTATTTTCCCCCAAGTACCTGAAATGTGCCCAACTATGCTTCAAGATATAAGACACTGACGCTATGGCGCCGCGCTACATGGTTTACAACCTCGACAATTGAATTGATGTGATGTTTGTTGTGACGTTTGTTGCCTAACTTGGCGCGACACAGTAGCGTGTGTCTAGATTTAAGTTTAGGTCCTAAATGACCCAAATTACTGAAAAATTACCGTGTGCAACAATCAACAACAATCAGGGCGTCAACGATTGTTGACAGATTTTTTTTGTGGAAGCATCGAAGTTTCCAGAACGTGCAGCAATAATGGATTGGGGCACCGGTCAAGAATGAAGCACGTGCAGTAAACGGGTGGAAAGGCTATTGGAGTTGATTATGGATATTTAAGATGCAATACAGAGAATCCTGCAGTTAAATTAAATACACCAAAAACCAAAACTGGTAAGAGAAGCCGCCAAGTTTACAAAAAGGGTCGGCCTTTCAAAGTAGTGATATCATTCAACCAGCGAAAGGCCGCCAAGGTTAATCCTATTAGCCAAGTTAATCGCACCTACTAATAGTTCGAAGGTTAAATGAAAACTAGAAGATTGCTACTAGTGGTAGGAATCTTCAAGTTTTCATTTAACGTCCAAAGTATGATTCGGTGCGATTAACTTGGCTAATAGGATTAACCTTGGCGGCCTTTCGCTGGTTGAATGATATCACTACTTTGAAAGGCCGACCCTTTTTGTAAACTTGGCGGCTTCTCTTACCAGTTTTGGTTTTTGGTGGATATCACGACTTTCATAGGCCTGTGAATGACCAAAAATCTCGCGGTGTAATTGTCACCCCTACCTTTTTTTGTGTGGAGGTATTTTATTGTATGAATGTTCTCATTCATAAATTTCACATTTGCTATTGTCATTCCAAATAAATTAATAACAAGCGTAACAGTATGGTAATTGCAAGGACCTAATCAATTCCTATGGAGCGGTAGCAATCTTCAAGTTTTTATTTAACGTCCAAAGTATTATTCCGTGCGATTAACTTGGCTAATAGGATTAACCTTGGCGGTCTTTCCCTGGTTGAATGATATCACTACTTTGAAAGGCCGACCCTTCTTGGAAACTTGGCAGCTGCTCTTATACCAGTTTTGGTTTTTGGTGGATATCACAACTTTCATAGGCCTGTGAATACAAAGAATTCCACTGTATAATAGTGACCTCGACCTTTTTTGTATGGAATGTCTACAAATTTTCTAATTCATAATTCTTACGTTTGCTATTGCCCAATTAGCCGTTACACCAGCCAAATGGACATGGTTTGGCGTATTGTATGCCCATGTTTCGCATGCTTAAGTCTATTTAATCCGAATTTTGAGCGCACTGGATAACAAAGGCTGATTTTCGTTCGCTTCGCTCACTCAATCAGCGCATGCCCCTTCACTTGGCTCTCCCGAGGTAAACGTTAATCATTATGAACACATAAACTCACGGAATGGTAAATGTTCATACAGTTCTAATATTCTGGTGGCAGACGAAGATTACTAAAACTAATCAACTCGTCAGCTGTTTAAAATTACTCGTCACCTACACTAGACTGCAAGAACAGTAAGTCTACATAAAATAAAATGTCCGCGTCACGTTATTGAGGACACTTTTTCTCCATAAAGAACACGTTCCCACCTGTGCTGACGATGTGCATTTTGTTTCCTAATCTTCTTTCCAGAAAAATTGTCCCTTTTATCGTGGTGGGGCAGATAATTCAGTTTGGATTCGTGTACCGTAAAAAAAAAGACCAAACCTTTGCAATAAAAGATAAAGATATTCTGTCTCTTAGTGAACCACCTATTTGCAAAAACAGTGCATTCTGACAATATAAGTACTGAAACGATAACCGTGCAACACTTAAGCATGTTATAATCTACTGTTGAATGACAATATAAACAATGGTTACAACAATAATTTTGCACTTACGAGCCACTTCAGGGCCACGTGCTTCTAGCTGCAACCCCCATTTTAGAAAAAGGCACTTCCCCATATGACGCTTTACCTGTCTTCCAAAATTTAGATCTGGCAACTTTCCCTAATGAGCTGTAGACGTGTCGGTATACCCTATGAGAATTAACAAGGGAGCCTGCGGACTAGTTACTAGTTACTAGTTACTAGTCACTAGTTACTAGTTACCAGTAACACAAATCATCGTTATTGAGGACACTTTTTCACCATGAAGGACACGTTCCCACATTTTCGTGTTGACGTTTTCTTTTTTACTGGACCGAAGACACCTGATTCAAACGATTTGCAAAGATTTCTACCGCATGGGGAATTTACAAAAGTATGCTGAAATCACGTATAAGTTGGTTTCAGTTAAAAGACACAGTCTGCTAGTGAGCCGCCATCTGACAACAAAAAAAAGGGTTTAACGAGCGTTAACCACTCCTGGTCATCTGCCCGAAGCCCTAAGGCCCTATGTCTGCAACAGCCAGATTCCCAGGTGGTCACCCACCCAAGTATCAATCCAACCCAATGCTGCTTAACTTCGGGGATCTAACGAGAACCGGTGTTTCCAGCACTGCAAGGCCGCAGACAACAATAACACTTTAACAACAATAACACTGACGACAATAACACTCTAACAATTACGCTCTGACAATTAAGCTCCAACAACAATAAAACGTCTACTTGGCGGCGACACACTAGCGTGTGTCTAGATTACATTACGCAAACACGACAAAATTTAACTGCTAAATACGAAATTGCGCGTGCGCGTGCTTGTTTGAACCGCTATTCCTCTGGAAGTAAGGCACCTACAAAGATGGGAGTAGGACCAAATGAAATATCATTAAATTGCGCTTCGGTTAGGCCTAATTTCATGGCTGTAACTTGCTATTATGATTCTCAAATACGCGAAAAACCCATAAAAAATCCCATTTTATATTAAGAATCAACTTCTTCACGTTCACTCCCATTTCCCAACTAAACTATCATACTTACGTTAATAATGCATATGAACGTTATTAAAGTAGATTTCATAACGGTTAATTAAAAAAAAATCATTAAATTCCATCAATTGGAGACAGAGTTACATTATTTTGAAGAGGGGCCCCAGAAGAGGGGCCTCCAGGGATACAGAACCACGAAAAAGTGGTGGAGTTTGTAATTTTCTTCTAAGACATATTTGATTTACATTTTAAAATCAAAAAATCGGGGTATGCATCAGAGATAAGATAAAGTGAACGATACAGGCCCTTGGCCCACGGCCTACACGGATTACAGACAAAAAGTGTGCCGTAAAAACACGGTTATATGATGGAATCTCTACTTTACTTCTTAAAAGGTACACGGATAAAAATTTATCATTTTTAAATTAAATAATCAATTGTACAGTTGAGAAAATAGAATCTATTTGAGTGCAGTTGTGCTTTAAGAATATTTTTCATTCGTAAGGCACAACAGCACTTAATCAGTTGCAATTTTCTCGATTGTACATTTTATTATATAAATAGAAAATCATAAATTTTAATCATAAATTGTACGTTTTAACAAGTAAACGGAAACTTATAATTTTTTTTTTATACGGCACACTCGATAATTATGCCAAACGTTCATTTTCTCAAATAATGAAGCTAGACGAACAAAATAAAAAAAAAAGAAGAGGAATGACATGTAGAATCTTTTCGTGGCATCACTTTTAACGAGAGAAACTTGCTAGGGAGGAGCGGGAGGAGGATGTTCTGGGTGATCCCAATGCTGTACTTCTGGATCTTCGGATGGAAAGGGATACTTTTTGTTGGTCATTTTCCTGAAATAACTCGCTTTTCTAATCAACTTTTAATCAAAAGAAATTTGCGATGGGGGCTACAGGAGCTTAAATTTAATTTGGAGGTAGGGGGGATGGGGGGTTAGTGGTGTCAAAAAAATGAATCCTTGGCTAAAAACTGTTCAAATAATAAATCTTCAATTGAAACGTGTTTTGGTTTTAGAACAATATTTTCGTAAAATAAATGCTCCTTTCCCGGATGAAAAAAAAAACAACTAAAATTTAGGATTATATAGTGTCCCCCATGACTCCCCTCCCTTTTGAGTGCGCTTTGCAAACGTCACTCCGACAAACGATTCCTTGTCAGTTGTTTTTTTAGACGTTATTTTAAGGCACTCAGTACCTTTTACAAACTTTTGAGTCGACTGCTTCTGTTAAAACACGAATTTCAAACATTTCTATCTAAATAACTAGTCAATCGGGATTAAATGCTTTGGAGTGATGCTGTTCAGTGACCAGTTTTATTCCCCTAAGGGCGGATTTACGCAGCGACAATTTTCACGCTTACTAGCTCGTACTTGGTTAGTACTAAATATGCTGGCTGCTTCTCGCCTTTACTTAAGAATGTGGCTTTCAAGTTGTCTATACTTAGTCACCATGGCAACAACGCGGACGCAAATCTCCTCCTCGTGCCTCGTATCACGACGTATGAAGCGTGCAACATGACAGCGTCGATTTATGCCACCTAGAAAACAAATTTTACTGCAGTACAAGACGACGGACAGATTTCTGAATGACGGCATTCGATGTTTTGTCTTCGATTCGATAACCCCGACATGGACGCTATGTTGGATTTTGAATTCTTGCTGCGAGCAGTTATTTATTCTACCGTCGTTTGATTAGGGCACGTTTACGCAACCACTCACTTTTGCATTGTCGCAGCTATAAGCTAGAAATTACCTCAAATTCCAACATGGCGGAGGTTTTATGTCTGCCGCCTTGCAACGAAAACAGCAAATAACGTGAGTTCAGAAGCGTTTGTGGCGTTTGTGGCGCTAATGACCAAGCTATCGACGCGCCATTAAGCCTCATCTCAACCCCCCCCCCGTTTGTGAAAATTGTTTCGTCATGAGGAATTCTTTATATTATTGGCACGGATTATAAGACTGCAAGTATTTACTTAAACGATGTCGAATTTAGCTAATCCATTTAGCGTTGTTACCATGGCAGTGTCACCTTTGCCATCGCGATTGAGTTCTAGCTGCGAGAATGCCAAGGCGAGTCGCTGCGTAAACGCGCCCTTACGGCTACAAGCTATTTTTTCAGCGAGAATAACAAATTTTAGGAATAGCGTGATATGGCAACAATGTTGCACAGAAATGTTTAAAATAACTGTTGCACTTTGTTCTTTGTTCCTGTTGTTATTTATAATACATTTAATTTGTTGTCTATTACCGCATTCATTTAATAGAAAGGGGAAGTTTATCGCAAATAAATAACGGTTGCCTAGCAAATAGCGTCTCGCTGTGTAAACGCGCCCTTCGGGCTCGTTTACGCAACGAGATCTTCTCGCTTGCCGAAAGCTATTTGCTAGACAACCGTTATTTATTTACGATTAATTTCCCGTTTCTATTAAATGAATACGGTAATAGACAACAAATTAAATGTATTATAAATAACAACACGGACAAATAACAAAGTGTAACGGTCATTTTAAACATTGCTACAACATTGTTGCCATTTCACGCTATTTCCAAAATTTGCTATTCTCGCTGAAAAAAACAGCTTCTAGCAGTGATCAAACGACGGTAGAATAAATAGATACTCGCAGCGTGAATTCAAAATCCAACATGGCGTCCATTTCGGAGCTATCGATTCGAAGACAAACCTTCGAATGCCGGTATTCAGGAATCTGTCCGTCGTCGTGTACTGCAGTAAAAATTGTTGTCTTGTTGTCATAAATCGACGCTGCCATGTTGCAAGTATCATACGTCGTGTCGCGAGGCACGAGGAGAAAATTTGCGTCCGCGTTGTTGTCATGGTTACTACGTATAGACAACTTGAAAGCCGCATTCTCCGACAAAGGCGAGAAGCAGCCAGCAGATTTAGTATTGACCAAGTAAAAGCTAGTAAGCGAGAAAATTGTCCTTGCGTAAACGCGCCCTAACGCGACAAAACTATTTTTGCTTTGTACTAAAAAGGCGGCTAAAACGTTAAAGAAAGCGGAAATTACTAGTAATTATTAGCTGTTCACAACGTTGGCTCCACTGTGTTTCTTCATTTATTTCAGCTAAAATATGTTAAATAATTGAATTTTTTTTTAAGTTCTCCAACTTCTTCTTCCACTCAGAACTAAATAAATAAGTGGTTGATTGTTTATAAACTAAGCTATTAGATAGCAAATTATCATTAGTACTATCCCAAGGACTACGTGCGAAGCGCGAATGAAATTATCTAAAAAAAAGCACGAATGAGTTAATGGGCCAAAACATAAGTGTTAAAAAAATGTGGCAATTTCTAGTTGCTCGTGGGTTATTTAGTTAAAGAATTTCTCGTCATGTTTCGTTATTCTGCAGTATAAATTAGGCAAATTTAACAATTAATTAATAACGATAATAATTTTTTATTATAATTTGTAATTTATTAATTTGTGATTTATTAATTACTATTAATTAGGAATAATTGATAATTATTATTAAGACGATTTGTTGATATATTTTTTGTAACAAAACGGCGCTCCGAATTTGTTGCAGGGTTGCGTGGTTGGCTGTTCGGTCTAACGATGTAGTGTAGCTGTCGGAAGCAGCAGTAGGTTCTCTATGGCGACTGGTGTTGCTAGGTAATACAAACAAACGGTACCAGCGTATTGCAAAATAAAGGGTCTTCAGGGTTGTTAATGGTAGGAAAACACACATTTTTATTTGAAATAAACGCAACAAATATTTCGTAACGTATCAGAATTATAACGTTTGAAGCGAGTTACGCCAAGAAGCGGCAACAACTTCGAATAGCACTGGCCATGTTTTGCAGTACAGTCACGCGCCGACCAATGAACGCTACGGACATGAAAAGCGTTAAATTTAGCCAATGAACATCGACTTCCGATGATAAGACCACATTAGCTTTCGAAAAATGTCCTATCTACTTTCTTAACCTCGTGTCAGACTATATTTTCCAGCAGACACGATTGTCGTAAGGGCAGAAGTGATTCCCCTACATTTTATTCTGTGTTTTTTGCTGAGCTTTTTGGCTCTCGGTTTGGTGGTGGAATGGATCCTTGACCTTCACGGCACGCATTTCATCATCTTTAGTGATTGCATGAGTGCCCTGGAGTCCTTGGCGAAATACAACCCTCGGAACCTCTGTCCTCCTGTCCGGTGTTTTTCAATTTTTGCAGGAGGTACAGATCTATGATGTGATCTAGATTAAGGGTTTGTTTTTAATATCTCTGTAATGTGTGGTGCAGTGGCAACCCGGACCACTGCACTGTGACTGGGGTTGGCGCTAATGATCTAGCTGTTGCGCACCCCCCCCCCTCCCTACATTTTGTCGTGTCTGTAGTTGGTTGTCACACGGGCAGATTTCCTCCATTCCCGACTGCCCTCAGGATTAGCAAACACTCAAATTATGGCCTGCTCTCTTTACATCCAGGTTCACCTCCTTTTTCTGTTATGCATGGTATGCATTCATTATTGGCCTCTATCGGTCACGTGAGAAAAATAGTTGGCAGCACGATGACTGGCAGCCTAGCCTGGCCATCAGGTCTGGACGACTCTTTAATAACTCCCAACTTTTGTAGTCTGTCCCATGTCACACGAGCCAACTTACCCTCCTGACCCGATTTTTAGTCGTGTCGGGAGGGAAAATGGGCTTTAGACTGCTGAAACATGTAGGACTTAAAACTGTGCAATCCCGTAACCACAACTATCAAACCAAACCACAACACATTACAATACAATACAGTACATTACGCGTACTATACCAAACTGCATAATCAGCTAACACAATAACAAAGCCTTAACACAATAACAAAAAAATAAGCTAGTACCACAACAGTCACGTAAATCTACCGATTCGAATGCAAAAACCGACAAACAAGCCAGCAAGGTGAAAAGATTTCTATTGATCGTGTGTGGTCACACACATAAAACGTCCAGAAGGTCCAGAGCACTGCCCATGGACTGCACCAACTGACACGGAGTACCAATGAACAGTGGACAGTGTAGAAAAAGTCTTTAACACACTCATCATTCAATTCGCAGTAGAACGTGGGGACACATCAAGATCCACCTTTGACAAGTTTTGATTCAAAGCCACCAAATGAAAGTCTGCAGCATCTAGTGCCATCAGTTTCTGTCTAGCGCTTTCTTGCAGCAAGCAAAGAAATCCACAAAGAAATATCTTCTAACACAACAAACGAGCCACGTGCCTCCATCATTCTGGAGTCAATATTCGGTGGTAAATATCGTTAACTATTATAGCTTTTCCTCGTGCACCTGGAAGCAAGCTGATGATATTACTGCCACTAGATGGCGCCATAGGAGATTCTTTATATACTACCATGGTTCAATCTAGTGGCAGTAATGTTGTTAATCGTTTGTTTCCAGGTGCAGGAGGACGTACCAAATTTGTGCTCAACAATTAAGGCGGCATTGGCTTGTTTGTTGTGTTAAAAGATATTTTTATTTGCCGACGAAAATATACATTACCTGGAATTGTTAGAATTCTTCTTCGTTGAATGCTTTACGCCTAGAGATTAAAGTTATAAAGCCGCCAGCCCTGCAAGCCTCTCTATAAAAGCGTCATACACGAGCATTCGTCACCTTTTCTTCTTTACGACTAGACCAACTGGGACATACGTTACTTCGCTGCTGGATTCATCACAGTTCTACCGCTAGCCTTCGCTTCTTTCGTAATCCCTCGTGACAAGGGCACACCGAAGGAGCACTTGTTCCGGGTAACCACCCCACCACCTTCCTCCTCCTTACCCATGGCATCTTTGCCTCCTCTACCATGGTGTAACCCTTTCAGCAGCCTACCAGGACCCACAGATCTGTCACTCTTCGCCCGAAGGATCTTTGCAGTTTTCACCAGAATGCCCTTCAGGAACCGAAGGAGCTACCATCCAGACTTCAGCTACGTCCCCTATATCCTGCAGGCAAGCAGCAACTTCAGACACGGACCTCTTCAACCTTCAGAAGAATTTTTTAAGGCGAAGAAAGTCTACTCTCGCCTCAAACTTCAAGTAAAGAATCGCAAGTGTGCTAACAGGCGAAGGACAAGCCACCCTTTGTCTACACCATTGGAGCCTTCCTCATGTTCGTCTTGCCATTCTTCTAGTTCCCAACCTTTGGTTGTCATTAATACCGATGAACCCCTTCCTAGAGATGTGGTTCATCAGCTAATGCAGGATGTCCTTCATTCTTTCGGCTACAAACGTAATTCTTCACCTCATTAGTCTCCTGATCGACTCCCCAAAAATTGGCCTTCGCCTCTTACTTCGGGAAAAGGAGCCCAAAAGTGACAGCGCCCTTCATCCCCTACTATACATGAAGCCCAAACCAGCTGAAACCAGCCAGCCCACCTGTGGTAGCCACCCCTCCTCCACGCCAGGGACCTTCGTCTCATTTATAATACCACTCAGCACCACCACAATTTCCCCCACCAGAAGACAGAGACATTGAAATGGCATCCACTGGCTCCGAACCTCCACACCTTTTGCTTGCCTCTATCGAAGGAGAACCTCGACACGCTCTTTTCACTCCCTCCTTTTCTGATGACCCAGACCCTTCGAAAATCCTCCTCGCAGACCTCCTTAGGACAGTTGAAGACATCATCCCAGATTGCTTCCTCTACAAGCCTTCCCTCTCCGAAGGACCCATAAAAAACCGAGGCTTGTCAACCAGTTTTCGGTTTGGTCTTCGGGATCGCGTGCCAAGGCAACAAACAAGCTGTCCTGGGATAATCGACAACTCTTCTTACAATGCTCTTTCACAATGTTGGCCTGCTTTTGGAAAAAGGCGACCCACAGAAAATAGGTAAAGATCCACCACCACCACGACCAGGAGGAGAAACATCTTTGTTTCGGCCTTTTGGTGATGATGCCTCCAAACCCAAGAATTTCGACATATACCCCCAGTTAGAATTCCTTACGGAGGAGGTTAAAATGGACTTCGATACAGCAATTTTCATTCCTGAAAGGTTTGCATTCCTTTGGCAGTACTCAAAGACAAAGATTGTCACCTTCGCTTGGGCCTTTGAGCTGCTTCCCAGGTCGATGCACTCGACACTGCTGCCAATGGTCTCTGCAAAAGATTATCTCTGGAACACAGCCACCTCGAAACTAAGTGCTTAGCCTTCAGCACAGGACAAGTTTTTTAGAAGACTTGCTTCGCCACATTCCATTCCATGAATTGGTTCACCAAGGCACTATTCAGTTCACCCCTGCTCCTTCAAGATGTCGCTTTAGATACTGCCCCTAACCTCAATAATTCTACCCGCCGTAAGCTCCAAAATCAGCCGCTGCATGAGTCCAACACGCTCTTTCGAGGGCTTATTCCCAAATTAGCACCCCACCTTGACATAGCCCGAAAGCAAAACCTTCATGTCCTTTCCTCAAGTTGTTCCCTCGCCCTTTTTGGGCGGAACCGAAGGAAAACTGGCACTCTTCCGAATCTCGTGATTCAGGTTTCCCCAGTTCAACTCCTTCAGACAAGTGACTCTTTCAAGCTAGAAACCCTGGCTGCAACCAAGGCCAGATCCTAGGCCGCAGTGCAACCCTGGACAGACGATCTCAAGCCAGTCTCCCAGTCCTAAGTAATGCCCCAATCCCTTCAATGACATACGCCCTTCGCTCCTCCCATTGAAAGGTTGCCTTGCGCCACTTTTTACCAGCTTAGCAAAAACTCACCAGGGATCAACTTCTCCTTTCCATAATACGTAATGGCTACCTTCTGGTTTTTTACCAGGAAACCACCACTCGTCTCTCCTTCCCCGTGGTTCTTCGCCCCTACGGTTTGCAATCAGCTAACAACCGAAATACAAACAAGGCTCGCCAAGCAGGCTATCCGAGAAAGTTTCGATCCTCTTCGTCCAGGTTTCTATAGTCCCATTTTACTCAGCCCAAAGAAAACCGGCAGCTATCGACTCGTATTCAACCTACGTCCTCTCAACAGGCGAATACACAACGCGCATTTCAAAGTGGAAACTCTAGAATCAATCCGACACTCCCTCCGCAAAGACGATTGGACAGTTTCCTTCGACTTAAAAGATGCTTATCTTCATGTACCCCTGAAGCAGCCACACACCAGTTTGATGTCTTTTCCGTTTTATCTACAACAAGGTTTACGAGTTCCTATGCCATCCTTTCGGTCTCAATGCCGCCCCAAGAGTGTTCACAACAGTTCTAAAACTGGTCCTGGCTTTTCTCCACCAACATCAGGTATCAGCCAGTGCTTACATTGACGACTGGCTCCTGCCCCCACGATACGCCCGAAACTCTTCTACAAAACCTTCGCTTTACCATCCTCCACCTTCAGCAGCTAGGTTTCAGTATCAACACCGTGCAATTCTGCTTCTTGCTTTCACAAACTTTCATTTTCCTCGGCGTATTTTTCGACCTAGCTTCAGCCACCCTGATGCCATCCGTCGAAAGTATTGTCATTACTGTCAATTCACCGACTTCTTTCGGCTACAGTCCTACACATTTCGGAATCACAACTCCCTCATCGGCAAACTTAACTCATTCGCAAACCTGGTTGCATACGGACGATGGATGGTTTGGCCACTACTCTGAAAAATTTTTCAAGTCCACATGGACAACACAGCTGCCATCGCCTATCTGCAAAGAGGCAGGGGCACGAAATCTCGCAGCCTACACGACCTGACGTTAGCCATGTTTCGACTATGCATTGCAACACAGACAATGCTTCTGCCTGTACATATCCCAGGCAGTTGCAATGTTATTGTCGATCTCCTATCTCAGAACTTCCCTCCATCGAACGAATGGACCCTCAAACATCAACCTGCGAATTTCTGTTCAACATTTGGGGCTGGACCATAGTCGACCTCTTTGTCACGAGGTACAGTGCCAGACTTTGCCACTTTATTAACTCAGTTCATGAAAGTCATGCCTGGGCAGTGAATGCGCTAACCTTACCTGGGGGAGAATCTTTTCGCCTACCTCTTCCCTTCATTCAAAGTATACTTCTCTTTGCCCTGCAGAAAATAGTCCAGACACCCAGCCTCTTCCTCCTTTTAACCCAGAATTGGCTGGCCTAACTGAAAATGTACATTACTTTCACCCGTCCTACCTCCCCTCGACGTCACCACCAGGGGCGCATTGAGGAATAAATGATGTCGGACGCTCACGTGTAATGCTTTTATAGAGACGCGTGTGCATGCGCATTGCGCACAGGGCTTACTGGTCTGGCGGCTCTATAATTTTAATTTCTAGGAATAAGGCACTCAGAGAAGCAGAATGCTAACAGTTCCAGGTAATGTATATTTTCGGTTAAGCAATAAAAATCAATGTCAACCAGGTGCCACTTGTAAATTGATGTTTCTTTGATTTATTCCTTTGCTTGCTGCCAGCAAGTGCTACAGATAGGTATTATACAGCGATAGATGCTGCAAATTTTAGTTTGGTGGCAATACGCCTTTAAGCTGCTAGAGTAGAACAGCAGCACTCCTTGGAAGACGAGCTAATTCCGAGAGGGTCGTGATGGAGGGATGGATACCAATCATCCTATAACCTATAACCTATAACCTGAATCACAAAACCACACGTCCTCCCACTCAGCCCAGCCATAGTTTCGATAAATCAGTGAGAGCTCCTTCAGGCTGAAGAGCACCGATACACTTGGGGAATGCTCACAAAGGTAGCACAGAGACAAATCCTCAGCGATTAAATTTCCTTTCACGCCAGTGTGAGAAGACGACACTAACTAGCGAGGCACGGAATAACTTGAGACAATCTAAACAGAGAATTCGGTATGCAACAGTGACGTAATTACAGAGGCAGGGGCGGAAGAATGCCACAGGCCCCCAGCCTCAGGGGCCCCTCGAAAGAAAAAAAAAACAATTATTTAGATTTCAAAAAGGGTCTTTTGTAGATCACTAGTTATTTAATTTGATACCCTGTATTTTAAAAATGAATTTCGAGGCTCCATGTCTGTCCATTCCCCTATCATACAAAAAAAATAGGCTGGCCCATAAAAAATGCACGAGCTGAAAACTCCAAACTTTTATCCAAATTATTTTTTCAAAAAATTGAAAGTAGGGTCCACTTGAGTGGCCCCTCTATTTGAACTATATTAAAAATAAAAAAATTAAAAATTAGGAAAAAAAATAGACTTTGAAAATTTTTCCCCCCGGGCATTTTTTTGGGCCCTTTCCCCTTTAAGAAGGGGGGGGGGGGTCCTCAAGGGTTAATTTTCCGTCGGCCCCACCTAACGCAGCTACGCCACTGGTTTGCAATTTATACTTGGACTCATCTCGTGTTCTAACCTAATGAGAAATCCGATTCCAGTAAAATGCTGTAACTATCGTACGGCAAAATGTTGCAATGTTACAAGTAGCATTGGTGCAGCAAGGGGAGTTTACTCGAACAAGATGTTACGATGCTCGGTCGCGGCGAAAGGAACATTCGGTACCTTCCTAAACGACCAAACAGAGCGAACTAAACGAACCACTGTTGGTGACAGTTTGGCTCATTCCCTGCTAATATCCGTGTTGATGCGGACTGATTGACGTCAACATCGTCAGCGATGAATCTGTTTCGTCAAAACTGTTAGCTCGCGCATGCTCAAACCTCCACCCCAGCAAACCACCTCCCTGAGATGGTTCGCAATTTAGTATTGCTATTGCCTGGTCACATCTATTAGCTAATCCTGGTCAAATCCATTAGCCAGGCATGGTCGCGGTGATGCTATGACGTATCGAATACTCTGCTGCGCTTGTTGAGCTGCATTGTAGTTTAGGAGGGTACTGAACGGCTGACGCAACATCACTGCGCACGCGCGACGTCAAGTTTGGAGCCAAACCGTCTCTAACAGTGGTGCGTTCTGTTCGCTCTGTTCGGTGCTTTAGGAAGGTACTGATTGTCCTTGCTTCTTCTTTGAGTTAGCATTGTCGGCCAGCGAAAGGCAAATGGAACCAAAAGGAAATGGTATTGGGTTTTCACTTAAATATTCCAGTTTTAAACCATAGGGCGCTAAATCTATAATTTGGATGCTTGCTCAAAGTGGGCAGCCGACATAATTGAATGACTTATTTAGTTCTTCAATGCGGGAAGCCAGTTGAATTGTTTCCTAACTGGTTTCCGCGATTTTAAACACCTCGGCAGTCCGGTGTTCGTAGTGTTTCTTCACCGAATCTTATACCGATTTCGCATTGGTAAATTCAAGCGGCCAGGCCGGACTGGGGCGGGCCGGCCAGTGCTCGTCCGGCCGGCCGGCTTTCGCGTTGGTTAATTCCACGGTTTGTGGTACTTGACAAGTTACACTTTCTGCCGCCACACTGCAGCACCATTCATAAACCATTCTGATTTAAGCGGCGCTGGCTGGCTCCGACCCTAATTTGATTTCGCGTTGGTTAATAAAGCGGTCTTGGCCGTGCCTGGCCCGGCCAGGCTCAGTGGTGTGAGCCGGCCCGGCTCTCGAAATACCGGCCCGGCCTAGGTCGGCCCAATTTCGCATTGGTTAATAAAACGGTGCCCAGCCCTCCTTGGCACGGCCAGGGCCACTTGAATTTACCAATGCGAAATCGGTATTATTCATCTTGCTCGATCTGATCTGATAATGTAGGTATAGAAAACGCAACCAGCTATAGGCGAACAAGGCACTTACGAAAATAATAAATTACTGAAAATGTGAAAGCTTTACACTACAGTGATGGATGGCGTGCGTCGAAAAGGAAGTGTTCAAAAGGTGTACTTCGAAAACTGTCTGAGCCGAGTTCAAAATTCTTACTTGGACCCGGAACGTGTTCTAACCTAACTTGAAAATTCGATTCCGATCAAAATGTGGTAACCACTTCAATTTTACACCAATTTTGAATTCTAATACATCAAATTGATTACCTTGATAAGACCTTTCCTCATATATGGACTTAAAGCCGGTAGCTCATACTGGTTCGAAGTTATATTGTTAAAAGTGGAAAACTTTATCGTCCCAGCCAGTTAAGCAGCAGTTTACCCGTTATTGTTCTCACAAATTAAGAAAAACTTCGCAACAAAAAACTACTAAATACTAGTAAATACTTGACCATTTTGCTTGAAACTCGCTTCTACTCGATTCGAAGTAATCCGACCTTTCGTGTGGGCTACAGCAACGAACCAACCAATCAACCCACATTTTGCATTTGGTGTCCGTTGTAGGCTACAAGCTTAGCTCGATCCACTCCACCAATAAAAATAATAATGCCGTGGTCAATTTTGCGCCTAATTGTAACAAACTAAAAACGTCTTTGAATCGTGTGTTTGTCGCAGCCTGGCCTTACAAGGAAAGCTTCGCAAAATCGTTCGTTATGGGGTCACATTGTTAATGGGAATTTGAAGAAGAACATTTTGTGGAGAGACATACCGTACATTCCGTATATGCCGTAACATAGGGGAAACAGACCTGTGAAAAAGGCCATGATATTTAAAGTGCTTTGGATATGTGCACCTGACAAGAGGCTGTTTGATGAATAGACCCGTAGAAGATGTCAGACATCAAACTGCAACCAAATCGAGGGTCTGCTACATTTCTCCGGGGGGCACAAATTGTTACCAGTAAAGCACATCGTGATGAACTGACACCTCGAAATGAACACTCCAGTAACAGTGGAAACGGACAAACTTTTAAAAAGCAAGAGTGCGTTGTTTTTGACCTAGGGCCATAAAGCTTATGGGTTAGTTTTATTTAGAGACGGATGCGCACAAAGATGATGTGGTGTATATTGCCAGCTGGTGAAAATTCGATTAGTTGTTGACGCTTAAAATGAATCCATCCAGGTTTCCACTCAAATCTTACATTTTAAAATAAAATGAAGTAAAGTCTCAGAAATTGGGCAGTCGCAATGCTTAAACGACTTATTTATTTCTTAAATGCTTGCTCCGTGACCCCAGTTGAATTGTTAAAAATAGAAAGCTATAATTGTCACTCTGCTGTTTTTACTACTTCCTGCAACAGTGTTGAAAAATGAATTATGTAAAACCGAATTGAATTATTCCTATGTCCCCAAGCCATTGTTTACTAAGAACTGCAGTCTACAAATAAAGCATGGCAACCCGAAAAACAAATAGGGTTGAATCAATACTATGATCAAATTGTTTCGACCAGACTAATCTCAGTTTACTAATAACAGTAAAGCTGAAATAGAAAAATTAGCAAACAATTTTCAGGAAAAAAAAAATTAAATACATAATTATTTATCAGACATATTAATTTCGTTTATTGAATGACAGCGAAACTAAATGGGGAAAAAAAATAGCACAATTTACGTCGCGATGAAATGAATTGGAGGATGCATTGACTGAGTGAGCAAAGCCAACGAAATTCAACGTTTGTTTAACCTTAAGTAAGAGCGACGTTCTTTGTGTTCACTAAGCAGATATAGAGCGAATAAGGCTTATTGAATAACTTATTCAGTTCTGAAAAGCAGCCTTCGTCAACAAGTTGAAATTTTCAAAATATAAATAAAAAATTGTTACAGCGTGCCCTGTGTCTGGCACTTCGATAAGAGTTAATGTGTCAACTCATCATTACACGTCGCCATGACCGAGCAATCATAATTAAACGACCAGGCCAGCACGCGACGCCAATCACGTCTTCCGTGCCCGGGTTATGGCTTCATATAATTATGGGGCCAAGATACACAGGAACGATCGAGTTTGAAGCATAAAGTGTGCACAAAAATATGATTGACGAAACATAATTTAGCGGACCATGAAAAAAACATGAGACTAAACTGTACCAATGTTTTAAACGGTGCATCCAATCACAGCCACCTACAGTAAAGGCCGGATCAGCTTTGACTTCCACAATGCTCAACTAGAAGGCGCGACAAATACCGACGCGACAAGTTTGCCAAGTGGCGTCATCGGTTGGCAGAATTTGGAACCCTCGTGGGTTAGTTTAAAATCTCGCCGCTTGGTGTAGAGATGGCAGCACCTAGCAAACTCGTACTTCCTTCTATGTCAATGGTTGATTTTACGCCAGCGATAAACGCATGGATATCTGAACGGTTATATGCTGTAGTAAATAAATCAAGCAAATCAAATCAAGTGATAAACTACGTTCACTGCGAATGTGTACATGTTTGTACTGTAAACTAATTTTGAAGGAATTGTTGGATGTTACGAACAGTTCGTGTATGCTGTTGTATGCTGGTGAAGAGGTTTACAATGTTCGCATATGATTTAGTTTTAAGCTAGGTTATAGCTTTAGCGTGAGTGTATAGCTTTCGGGCCACATAGTACTCAATAAAATCAAATAAAATCAAGGAATTGTTAACTAGTTCTCGCGTTGTATCATGGGAGCGTCACGCAGGCAGGCAGTCGTATTGGTTTATTTTACAATGTATAATTTCAAAATTTGGAGTTCTGTAATCCTGGAAGTACTTGACTAATTCGGTAATTTTTATAAACGCAGAATTTGTGCACGCACATTTACAAAATGGCGTAGAAAAATAGTCCGGTTTGCAGCAGAGCAATCTACTGTATTAATACCGTAAGCGCTCAAGGATCAGCAGCAGCAATTAAATTTTATCGTTACAATTAAAAGAAACGTTTTTTTTTTCATTCTTTGTGCACGTGTGATGTCTTTGCTACGCTGCATATAACAATTCTTGGTGCACGTGTTATATGCCTAAAACGGTTCTTACTTGATGGGTAAAATGAAAGACCCCGTGTTTCAGCTAAACCCGTATAGTTTTACACCAAGAAAGCTACATTCTTAATTTCGAGGCCTATTGCGATAGCTTATTTTCTCCGTAGATGCAGACTTTCAGAGCTGAGCTCAATTGTTTCAAAATAAGCAGCAACAATCATTGCGTGCGCGACCGTTGACACTCGGTAAATGAACAACAATTATAATTGAAACAATTGTAAAGACTATGCGCGTCATTTTGTTGTGGAATGTGGCCTTGTCGACGTTTTGACTTTGGTTGATAAGAGGATTTAACTTGCTTACTGAATGCTGGCTTTCTCAGTGATTGGTTTTTTTTTTTTTTTTGACTTCAATCAAACTTCGCTGTGACTTTTCAGCGGCTACACCAAAGTATCCGTGGGAGTGTTGTGACTTTTCCCAGCCAGGGCGGGATGAGAAGGGGGAGATAAGGAAAAAAAGGGGTAGGAGGGAGAGAAATCACATGTCGGGGGGGGGGGGGGGGGGTTTTTGGGGGGGGGGGGGGGGCAAAAAAACCAAAGACCAAACACCTGTGGCGTGCCGGGGAGATACAATCCCCACACGGGGGGAGTATGGGTGGGGGGTGAAGTGGGGTGGGGTTGGGGGAGAAATTGACATCGCCAGTTACTTTCCTAAGACGACAATTCACTTGGAGAATCTAAGTTCTGAAAATTCAGTCATCGTGCAGTATGCACGGGTCCAGCTAGTGTATACAAATATCACAAAACTAACAAAGGCCCCAACATGCCAAACACTAACTAAACAAGAAATCACAAGGTAAATGGTTTAAGCAGCAAACCCTGCATCTCACAAGGACAATCTTTAATAGTGACTGTTCTCTACATTGCCAAACACTATGCTAGTTTCTCGATTCTACCTCAGACACAAATTACTGGTCTGATCTGATGGATTTTAATAAATTGTTAGACGTATGTGTATTAACCACTAAGCCCTATTTATAGCCACCAAACCAAATTTGGGTTACAATAAAAAAAAAAAACGGAGATACGAGTAGGCTCAAAATTTTCGCTTTAAGGTATGTTAACTATACAGCATTAGTCCACTTATTAAAGTTCTTTACCCAGTTTTCATAGCAAGCGAAAAATATTCGTTCTTAGCAACGTTAGTTGCTTCTGTTTGCCATAGGATTATGGCCGACTTCATTATTTTGAAGTGTCTTTGGTTGACAATCTTTATTTGTATGGTTCTGATGGATACGGTGGTGGATTTGTATATCCGTCGTTGGTGAGGCCTTGTTTTGTAGGGTACTCAGTGCCTGGAGGATGCGGTGTGTCTGAAGGATACTGTGTGCCTTGAGGATACTGTGTGCTTGGAGGATACTGTGTGCTTGGAGGATACTGTGTGTCTGGAGGATACTGAGCAACTGGTTGATACTGCTGCACAGGATAGGAGCCTGTTGGCTGCGATTGTGGCGTCATTGGAACAGGCACACAGGTTGTGGCTGGTGGTGAAACCCAAACTGTCGGTTGTTGCGTTTGGGCGAAACGCCGTCTAGAACAAAAAGAAAACAAAACTAGGTGTAAACCAATATCATGGAACCTTTATCGTCACTTCTTTGCAACCACCAAAGACAAAAAATTCAGGGAGAGTGGGTGGGGTAGGGAAGAGCACAGGGGTTGTCGTCACTCGTACGCCGCATGGATACAGAGTATAATGAAAGGGATGGAAATCAGCCAGAACTGATATCGTTGAACAGTACGTACCTGTATTGTGCATTATAAAATGTTGAGCTTACGCGCTATTATGATCTCCGGAACTTGCGCTGAACGTCTTTTTGATAACTTGTCTCAAGTTCGAAGTCATTATTTGTACCACTACGTTGTCCAGAGCAACCTGAGAAGC
>JAHWFP010265576.1:32280-53022 GCA_023313725.1 Lithobius niger | reverse complement strand
ATGACTTCTTCAAACGTGAGAAAAGTTAACAATAAATACGTTCAGTGCGAGGTAAGTGTAAAATTTAATAACTCTCAATACAGGTACGGATTGTCCTACGATATGAATTCTGGCTGGTTTCACCCTTTTCATTATATACAGTATGTCTCAGAAGTCCTGAACCAGGTAGGCCTATATGGTATAGGCCGATACAGTGTATACAGTGTACTCGAACCCAGGACTTTCCTCTGATTGTAGTATAGGCCTAAACCAGGTAGGCCTATATGGTACAGGCCGATACAGTGTATAGGCCTATGGTACACTGGTATGGTATACACTGTATCGGCCTATACCATATAGGCCTACCTGGTTTAGGCCTATGCTACACTCAGAGGAAAGTCCTGGGTTTGAGTCCTGGGTTTGACTCCAAGACCCTGGAATCAGTGATTTCCCCATTGTTAGGAACAAAAGGCATTTATTTTACTCATAGTTTGCTGATTTGTACACCTCAGGCATAATATGGTATAGGCGTACATCGTATAGGCTTACATTGTTTAGCCCTATACCATATAGGCCTACCTGGTTCAGAACTTCTGAGACACGAGCGATGAAAAGCCTCTGTGGCAGAGTGGAAAGAGAGAGAGAGAGAAAAGGTGGATCAAGTGCGTGCCGGAAGGTGAAACGATAAAGATACGTTTCACCGCTTGGCTGCTGCGTGGGAGTTACGTGTTAAAGTTGCCAAACGTTAATGCTACAAGCATAGGAGCAACACAACTCAACTCAACTCAACAACTCCTATGCTACAAGCCAAGCACGTGCTCTTTACCCCAAGCGTTTACTCTTTTTCCTGGTTATTTACGGTAATACTATTTTAATGTTTTTCTATCATACACTTGCGAATGTTTAATCACGTATTAACGAATTTATAGATGTTCTTCTTTTTTTATTTCTTCTAGGGCAGATACGTAGGCGCGGCACGACAAGGGCAACAAATCTTTTGACTTGTTTTTTTTTTTGCGTTCGTGTTGTTTACGTTAGAATTGGAACAAGCAGGATGGACGGAAAGCCATTCGAATTTCTGTAGTATTCGTAGCGTGAAGCCTGGTTGAAACTATAATACTTTAAAGGAATCAAGCTGGCACACACTACCCCAACTTAATGCTTATAGTTACGCAGACGCCAACACATTGTATCAGTAGGCTGGCTGTAGTGTGAATCGAAAGCACACGTTATCAACTGGCGGTGGTGTAACTACTAAGCGGGGGGAAAAGGGTTGGGGGGGGGGGGGGGTGGAAGAGAACCCCAAGAACGAGGCGAGGGGCATATAATACGAAAACATTCTACTTACTGCGCCTTTATTTATTTCACTTCCATACTTAATTTAAAAAGACATTATTATTTCCTTGTTACCCACTGCACCCACTGTACCCATTGTACCGACTGCAAGCGATAGAGGGATACCAGTTGCGGTAAAAATATTTGGGAATGTATGGTTTAGGTGTACAACTGACGCTAAAGAACGCGTCTAGTCAATTCATATGCTTTACTTTGAGCATCACGTATTATTGCTTCTCCCTAGCACTTAGCGAGTCCCCATTGCATAGATCAGCTTGAGAATACAGACCAGATTTTTAGCTTCTTTGCATGGGTGTTCATCAAGAAGTACTAGACTTAATTAGAAGTTCGATTTGTGATGCAGATCTCCTGGCTGTTGTTGAACCCATGGACTAAGTTTAAGATTTGACGGTCATTGTAGCATTATCTACAAAATAAAATTATGAGATGACCAGGCCCCCAAAAAAGGAGAATGGAATTTCAGATGTTTTACATGTAAAAATGCGCTATCAGCAAAGTTGGGTGGATCCAGAGGGGGGTGGTGGAAGATATCGCCCGTCCGAAAACCGAATCAGACACACAAGGGAATGATACAGTATTATTGTTTAAAATCGTTTTCACTGACTGCATAAATTTTTGTTTTGATTCCCTATACAGACAGAGGTGCAGTTAGCAAAGCATCATAATCACAGGTTTTTTACATTGGTTTCGTCTTTTTTCTTTTTGCTTTCGTCCACTTGCATTTTGCATTCTATTCGTCCATTGTTCTAATACAAAAATGGACGAAAGCAAAATGAAAGTGGGCAAAAGTGAAATAAAAGGACGAAACAACGTAAAAAACCTGCAAAAATGTTAATTCTTTACCTACTGTTTCAGAAATATTTCTCAATATTTTAGATAGCAGAAGAGCTCGAAGACAAAAATCCACGACATGAAGAATAAAACACTTAATAAAGAATCGAATAAAAAATCTCTAGGAATAAACGAATTTATTTATGCCGAGAATTTGTAGTTTAAACAGGAATTGGTGGGTACAAAAAGCTTTCTTTTACTGGTAAAAAAACAGTGAAAAAAATAGGGTACATTAGATAGTCTTGTTTCCATCTACCCCTCCTTCCCCCCCCCTTCCCTCGTCCCCTACAATTTGTGAACTGGGGTCACGATTGGAAAATTATGTTTTCGACCCCTAGCTGATGCGAAATGGCCCCTAAAATTTCACCCTGGGTCCGCTACTGATTCCATCATTACTCTTTCGGAACCCTTTCTACGCTCTCGTTCTCACTTACCTCCGTACAATGATGAAGACAATTGTTGATATTACTCCAACGATCACAATTGTTCCGATAACTGCACCAACGATCCTACCAGTATTAGCGGAAGTTGTAGCAATGCTGCTTACTGCACAAAAAGAAAATAAATGTTATAATTACAAGCACTGACACACACACGTATTGTACAATATTGTACCCTTGATTTTCACTCAGTGTTTGTACTCTTTGTTTTCATTCATAATAATATAAAATTGTAGGTAGGGTTGAAGAATGGAGTGTAACCTTTTGCACTATCAGATCCACCAAAACAAAATCATCCTCTCGAAGTAAGTCTCAATGGTTCTATAACGGATAATTGTTAGCCGTTGGTCGCTCAAATAGTTAGCTACCATAGTGTGTAAAAGGCACACCAAAGTGCAGAAAGATGCAGGCACACACACGCACGCACACATGCGCACTATACAAAACGGTGACAGGAAAAAAAAACACCATTAAAACAAAAATAGAAACACCGGAAAACACACACCTGCAGAACACACGTACAAACACACGCAAAAACACACACAGAAAAACCACAAATAGAAAGAAAACACATACTTAGAGAAAAAACATACAACCGCACAAAAACTATAACAAACAATACATTATACGTATACATGAAAAACACATGCACACAAAAAAATCACACACGCACAGAATATCACAAAAAAAAAGGGCACTGTTTAAATGGCCAACATCGTAAAGTAAAGCATCGTACTTGGTGAAAGGCCGAATTTTTTAAAAGACCGTTTTGATTGGGAGTGGCACCAAGCACACGGAATTCGCAAACTCATTCGATTAGCTTCGGGACAGAACTTATAAATTTTATGTACTCTTCCTCAAATGAATTCATAAAAAATTGTTACGCTTTAAATAATCCATTGCATTTTTGGTAGAACAACTTTCCCTCCAAGACGAACACACAATTTCTTACGTTATAGCCATCTTTTCACTTACATTGGCATCAGAAAGAGAAATAAAACAGGGGAAAACTCACAAGGACAAGAATACCTGTAAATATACTCCACTCGTCACATCCAGAAATCGCAGAGAATTGTAATCGGAAGTCCCAGGTTCGATTCACGGCCACATAATGACACATAATTTTTTTTCCGTTTAGACAGCCACATACTGGCTTTTGCTATAGGATGTTTCTACTGGAGCATATGTGTATTTGTCTCGTTATTTGCTTGTCTTTTTCTGTTCATCTGTTTGTATTATTGTGCACACAAATATTGTGCACACGAGAATACTTATTTCACACCTTTTTATACTGTCTTCATCATTGTATCAGGAGCGTAGAGTTTGGGTTAGAGGGGACCAGCGACTAGCTGCGATTGCAGAACAAGCTCTTGCCACAAAGGGATGCCGCCTGTGACGCGGTTGACGCCATCCATCGTAGTTCTCAAACGCCATCTTAGTTTTCGCAGGGGCTTCTATTACCTTCCCGCCTGCTGGAATGAGAATCATGCCGTATAGGCTACAGTGGAAGCACGGTGAAGTTGCAGTCAAATTTAAATTTTTTAAAGACGATTATGAGGTTCAGCACAGGCACCCAGCGTCTTAGCACAGCTTTTTCTTTAATCGCATTATAGTATTCAGGGCTCCAACACCAAAATCGCAAGTTTTTAAAAATTTTACGACAACGGGGTTCAAGACTATGAAAATTGTATGACAAATTGGCATCACGTTTTTCCTTTTAATCAACTTGTAGGACAATTTTTAACCCACTTTTTCCGTTTTTAACACGCTTGGTGACATGATGTTGGGGGTGGTTGAACAAAATGAAAATGTGACCTACAATTTTTCACGACACCCTCCAAGGTCCTGAGAAAATCTTGAGCCTGCCATCACTTTTTTTGTTTTTAACACACTTTGGCTGGTGGCGTGGGGGGGGGCTTTGATTATAGTGGAAATGTGACTTACAATTTTTCATTTTCCGTGACACTCTCCAAGGTACTGGAAAAAAAACTTGATTCTTCCACACATTGTCCTAATCTGCCTCACCCCTTCACCCCAGAGTATAAGCATTACTTATGATAGGACAACTCCAAACAACCTGTGGATGATATTCTGTAGCCAAATCATTTCCAAATGTTTAGAAATGTGTCATATTTTCAATGAAAGGAAAGGCGGTTTAACACACGTTCTTGCAAATATTCAAAGATGTGGTTTTTAGACCTTGTTTGTACCCAGACTTTTTTTTTTAGAAGTGTAACAACAGAAGTCTGTCTTCATAAACCTTGTTGGCGGAGCTGAGCGAGTGAAGCCAGCATAGCGTGGCCTAAAACGGACACCGAATTGCAAAATGTTGGTTGGTTAGTTGGTTGCACTTTTGCAGTCTGGAGGTAAGTTTATGACAGAAACCCACGAATACTGTTTTACCTATATTTCCAATACTTTTGCGGGCAACTACTTATATTGTGTGTGTAAATGTAGGTTATCTTGCCTACATAATGAACCTGTTTTCAAGCTGCTCTTTCAACAACTGCGTATAACCCAATCACTCAACACAACACCCACCATTATAGAACGAAGTGCGATATATGGTAAACTGCTATTAAGGTCAGCTGAACAAGATTCAAACCGAACAAAATGTGGCAGCAGTGATATAATTGTTTTAGACAATGGATTCCAACTAACATTAAAACTGCTGATGCTACGGAAGCTGCAAGCCATCACGGCATATGGAGTCAAAAAAAGTTGTGTTTGTGTTTATAACTTTTGAACCCTACATTGGACTGAAAAAAAATTGGTCGTAAAATTCATCATCAAGTTTTGCGCTAGAAAGGTTGTACTCAAGTTTACGTTAGTATCCCATAGACCCTACTCATAATTCGTTCCCGTTATATGCTATAATGTTGTCACTCATTGCTATACATTGATGGGTATTGTATTTTTTAGGTCTGAACCTTGTATGAGTAGGCTTAAAAGCACTTCAAACCCAGGATCAGTTTGGGTTTCACCCGTCACGATCTACTTACTACCCACCAATTGCTTTCTGTCCTTGATAGGTGGACTTCTGCTCTGACGTTGTCTATTTCGTAAAAAGGCCTTTGAGTCAGTTGTACATCGAAAACTGCTTCTTAAGATCGACGGTTGTGGTATCGTTGGAAACCTCAAGGCTTGGCTAGCTGCCTTTTTGGTTAACCGGACCTAGAGAGTGATGGTTAAAAAATCTTCGTCTCCTTGGGTTCAGATCCCCAGGGGTCTGTTTTGGGACCACTTCTTTTCCTAGTTTACATCAATTATCTTCAGTTTCCTTCTGATGACTGCTATGGTTTAAATTTTCAGACGATTTAAAGATTGGTGCGGAGATTCTCTCCCCCTCTTGCTTCCCTGTTCTGGAAGCTCAGATTCTTCATGTCGCTGGTTGGTCCCAGACCTAGCAAGTGCCAGCTTCTGTTCATAAATGCTGCACCTTTCATGTTGGAAATTGTAACTGTGGTAACCTTTACTTTCTGGACCAGTTACCACTTCATTCCGCCAATGAAATGTGTGACCTTGGGGTGTGCTATTCCAGCAACCTGAAACCATCCCTCCATTGCGAGAAAATCTGTGGTCTAGCTTATTCTAGATGCAACCATTTTACATCGTTTTTTTTTTTTTTATATCCGGTGACATCCCTACTAAGGTCTGGGCGTTTAAGGTCTTCGTTCGTCCTATCCTTGAATATGTCACTCCTGTTTGGTCCCCATACTTGCTTGGCGACATAGATCGTGTTGAGAAAGTCCAGCGCCGTTTTACAAAAAGTCTACCAGGGTTTAAAAACCTCGGGTATGGTAAACGTTTGCGCATAACTGGCCTGGAGTTGTTGGAGCTCCGTCGACTCTGGTTCGATCTTATCTTGGTCTTTAAGGTTCTTTGGGGCCTTGTTAGGGTTGATCTCCCTTTCTTTGATTTTGCACCTCGCTTGATGTGCACCCGGAGTCATGACTGGAAACTGGTCTTCCCCATTTCGCATTTGGACTGTCATCGTAACTTCTTCCGATCTGGAATGGTCTTAGCAAGGAGACTGTTGGGTCTCCCTCCCTTGCCAGGTTTCACCGCTTTCTCCATAAGGAACCCCTTGGCAAGCATTTGAAGCACCCCAATGATTATTTACTAATTTCATCACCTCTTCATAATCTAAGAGCAGTGTTAGTTCCCCCCCCCCCCTTCGGGCACCGGTCCAGGTGTTTGGTGCATGTGCTTATTATTATTATTATTCCATTTATGATGGAAGCAGGTCACACTGTCCGTGACAGCAACAAGGCAGACCTAGAAAATCTAAATTTGCCGTAAGACCTATTTGAGATGGTTTGACCAATGTTGGTGATTTGGTTGTGCCAAAATCAGTTCTCACTGCTGCTTGGCAGCGTCAGGCAAAGAATTCTAAAGTCGCAGGAGATTTCTGTCCGCCATCACCGCCTGTGGTACAGCTGCAAACTGTTGATCTGCCGACTGAAAACAGAGTTGTTGTTCTGGCTTTTCTGAAGTAAATGAAGATGATGTGGAGTGAATGGTGTAGCATAACTAGACCTGAGATCTGATTTTTCTTGTCTCTCTCAGGCTAGTTGTGTCGTTGACAAAGATATGGATATTGGTGAGCTACCAATGATGGCTTGGGCCGAAATGAAAAAAGAGCGCAATAATTAGCCATTGTTTTTTTTTTATGAATGAGGTGGTAGCCAAGGTGGCCCCTGCTTGAGAATTAATGTTCTTTTGTTCTTATTCATTATTTCGTTATTATTTAGTAATTTTGTTTTAAAGTTGTTTTAATGTGTTGAATGCGCGGGTGTGGTTAATTCTAATTTAATAACCATCTAAACACCATCTTTAAACACTTGTTTTTACCGTACCATGAATGTGTCTTTACTGGCTTCCTGGGGGAGGGGCACTTTGCAGTAAGCCATCTGTTAAACCATTTTTAAGACATCAAAGCCTCGGTCTAAATCAACACCTGGTTAGATGTAACCCACTGATTTTTTTTGGACACAGCGATGATCATTTGGACATTCTGAAGAACTCTTTTACTGGATGTATTTGGTAAAAACAATTTGTCGAGTTGGGCTCTGCAGTACATCGTACTCTGGGAGAGAGTCTAATACTGTCAAAAAGGCTCGTTTCTGATGCAAATTTTGAGTTAGGCCTAATTCAATACATTTTAGTTAGGTAGGGATAATTTTTCTTACGTGTTAATTTTTGTTTTAAGTTGTGTTAAGCCTAATTTTTCTCTCTTATTTAATATCTATTTTATATATTTAACACATTTCTAATAATACAATATACTACTCTTAAGTTAGTGTTACTGTATAGTTTAAGATCTTGTTTCCTTCAGTCACATTAGGTCTACTACTCTATCGTAAATTTAGCTATACGGTACCGTACCAATTGAAACATGTATGGTCATGGTATCATTGTACTACTATTCTTTGAATTCTTTTAAAAAGAAGTTTATCAGTCTGGGCTGCTCTTGAATAAATGTTGTTACTTCTTCTAGAAACCATTAAGATTTTTTTTTTTAAAGAAACGTCCTTCTGTCTCAGCCGGCAGCAGAACCACGTCGGTAAACAGATAGACCCTATAACCATGATGAAATTACGATAGGCACAGACTTTATTAAATCATGGTAGAATTATTTTTGGGCTTAAATGCCAGTGCCACCTAAGAGGATCCGTCCTGATACAGACAGCAGACTAGAAGCAAATACATAAATATACAAATCGAACCCTAATACTGGGTCACAATAATTTGCCACCATTCACTAGCACCTCTAAAAGTTGTCAGTACTCTGCAGGAAGGGGGGAGCACATCTAGATCGTATCAAACGTTCGAACTAGATCATATCAAATACATCTAAGGCGGTCAGGATAACTGTAATCCTTGCTTGACTTAACACACATAAAACAGTAAAATGTTAAAAAGCTGCTTTATAACCGAAGACATGAGTGAGTGGAATCAAATAATCTATAACTCATGCCGAAGATCGAGTGATTACATAAAATAAAATACTTTGTGAACATTTTGACCACTAAATCTGAACGTCATCTGCACACTAGACTGGACAACGATAAGAGTGGCTTAAATATATGCTCAAAATTCAAATAGACTCAAGAAATTTAGAAAACAAGTTGTCATTTAGAACTTCCTTACAAAAATGGCAAATACAAATACGTAATAGTATGACCTCAGTCCATCTTTAGTCTACAGAATGTGCTGGCAACGCCCACAAGCACACTGATGTACATCAAAATGTGGAAGTGAAAATGTCGTACAACTCATAATTTACATAGTCACGTGCATCCTTTATGTTTTTTTTTTGTGTTTCATATTTTATCTGAAAATTGCTCGTAAGACTTTTGTGTTTACGCATATGAACCTATAGTCAGTTAGTGAATTGGATGAGGCCTAAGATGTCCCAGCTACCGAATGGTCGGAGGAATCGTGGATGAAGTTAGTACAAGAAGTTAGTGATCTCTTCCCCAAGGTGTCCGAGTTTAGATTAGTGGAGCTGATTCTTCTGTGGAGTGACTGCACCAGTCGAAGGGTTGTCCGTTGCTGACGAACAAATTTTAATAGGTATAGCTGCTCAGAACTGAAGAATAAATTTTGTGCCCAGCTGTCTTCCACAGTTGTGTTAATCCACTCTGACCATTTTTTGTGGATGCAGATAGCGAGGGTGCAGATACCAGGAGTGGTAATGACAATGAAGGAGGAGCAGAGTAGTAGGGATAGCAGGTTGGTTCAACGATTGGAGTGGACTAGTTTTGTGTACAAGTGGAAAGCTCACTCGAGCCAGAACCAGGCGAGGCACACTCATTTCGGCGTTGTTGGACGAGCCAGTGATTCAATAGCATGTTGAATATGTGAGCGTGTGTTAAATGCTGTACTACTTCTTATTGCTACGTCGATCAGTCTTGCCGCAAACATTGCTAGCGCTATAGTTTGTTCCACATTATGTTTGCAGGAAAATGACGGCAAGATACCACGTTTCCTTGCACCACGATTGCAAAAACATGTGAATATCACACTTGTAGAGTCTATACAGTTAGTGTTACAGCCTACAGGTGGGACATTTACATGGTTTTTGTACTCATAATGGCAGGAAACGTGACGTCATACAGCCAGTTTTCTGAAAACATATTGTGGAACAAACTATACGCGGTTCTCGTTGTAAGCCCACCGTGGTCTAAATGTGCAGGGGTTTTACTTTGTGTTGAACTGGCTTAGGGAAGTTCTTGGTTAACTTGTCCTTTAATCAGTGTGTGTTTTTTCTTCAGTTTTAAGGTACATTAGTGTGGGGATTTAGTAATTCGCATTATGAAACAAAGCAAAGGAGATTTTCATCCAGTGTTGGTTTCTGTTTGTTGTCTGCTTGTGTCTGCGATAAAATTTCTAACTGACAAACTTGCAGCGATGACACCGTTATGGCGATTGGCTGATTAACTTGTTTTTTTCCTCACCGTGAGAAACAAATACAAGCTGTTGAATCACTTTTTTGGTTCAACATTTAGCATTGTGTGGATTACAGCCTGTTTAGCTGAATAACCATTTCGAATTCCTTCCATTACTACTAGTTAGGTTTACTTTTGGTTAGAACTGTTTTTATTTAGCAACGACTAAACGTCGGAGTGATACATCGGGCATTGTCCACCGCTTTGGCTGCTGTCACACAGAATAATGGAACGAAATTAAATCTTTGCCCGCGTAATAGATTGCCTGCAGTTCTATAAGTGAAATATTGAAAGTGAAAATACAACAGAAGGAAAAAAAAGTCGTGGAGACTCACCAAGTGGGTGTATTTGTAGAATCTGTGTATCAGTGGTTCCATCTTAATGAATAGTTGTATCTTCATGCTGGTCTCTTCTTAATATGTATTCATTCTTAAATTTGCTAATTGGGCGTTTCTTTCTGAATTGTAGGTTCTCCTATTTACTCATAGACAATTATTTGTGTGTTCATATATTTATATTGTTTTAATTTGTTTTGTTTCACCACGTTAAGCATTTACTTGTTGCTAATACTGTATTTAGGATCTCATTGTCTGTTTTGTATTTTTTTACCATATTATGCTTTGACGTTTTGTATGTATAATGGGTTCTTCCCTATAAAACAGGTTCGTAAGAACCTCGGGAAGTTTTCCCTTATGTTTTCACATAAAAATAAAATTCATTCATTCATTCATTCATTCATTCATTCATCACATCGTCCTATTCATTCATTCATTCATTCAACCATCAATTAATAGGACGATGTGATGAATGAGCATGCGTTGAGATGTCGCTTCAGTGTCAAGTTTTAAATGGATGCAAACATCAGGTGATCATCTGCGTCCATTGGTTCATTCAATTTTTATGCGTTCAAAGTACAATTCATGTCTTGATTTTCATTTCTGATTAATTTCTCCGAATTGTGATTTGAATGATATCAGATTAACTTTTGTATGTAATTGTCAATATCCCCAAAATCCCTCGCCCAATTTTGTTGATTTTTGACCTTGTAACCCACAAATTTTGACGCAAATTTTTGACACAAATTTTTACCAAATTTTTGACACAAATTTTTGCCTAATTTTTGACACAGATTTTTGCCTAATTTTTGACACAGATTTTTGACACAGATTTTTGAACAAATTTTTGACCCACAAATAAAGCATAGAATGCATGTGCAGAATTTCAAATGAATCGGAAAAATGCTCACAAGTTGTTGCCGAGACAGACAGACATACACCAGCACATGATGAGCAATGCAATTCTCTTCAACACGCTTCACTAAAGCCCGTACATAAATAAAAACCGAGGGGCAAAAAGGGCCGCACAAATAATAATTAAAGAAAAAAGCCCGAGGAAATAAGAGCTGTGGGGGAAAAACGAAAACGAATAATTTTCTGGTGAAAATCGTACACTGCCCCGTGAAATTCGAGCAGTGCAATGAACCTATAATTTTTTTCCCTCTGCCTTTTTTCGCTGTTTTAGTTATTAATAGAATTTCCAAACCATTTTTCCACCGCTTTTTTCCAGCGGCATTTTTTCTGCAAAGTTTTCTAATTAATTGTAGACGTACGGTCATGCCTGCAGCACCTTCAGGTGTGTGGTATTTAAGGTATACATAAGGTAAGGTTTTAAATTAGTAAACACTCGCTAGCTTTGGATTATTTCTTCAGTATGCCTTTACCCAATGTTTCTGCTGTGAATATATGTTGATTTTTCACTGAACCCCTAACAAATTGCAAGAAAACATTTTATGGGTGTTTTCCGTAGCGTAAGGTATGTAGAATAACATACCAAAAGTCGACCAAAAATCGGAGCCCCAGAAACCGCCGACATTTTGGAAAAGTGGCGGAAATTAGTGCCAAATTTCGGTTTTTCCAATTTATCTCCTGAACGGAAAAATTTCGACTTACTACGAAAAATATCTCCTACTACGCGAAAATTTCAAGAGAGGAAAGTAAAGAGAATTAAAATTCCTAAAGGAAAGGTCCTTATCATTTTTCATGCATACTGAACCGTTTCCGAGTTACACCCATTTGCGTCTGGCACATCTCCGCCATCTTGGAATGAAGGTGGCAAAAGCCATTAAATGGAACTGTACTTTCTTTTTAATTAATTTCTTTTGAGTTTTAAGTCAGCCGAAGCAATTTAATGCTCGTGTGGCTGAACCGGCTCAATTTTGAACATTACCACATGTTTTAGAGAACAAGAAATATCTGTTAAAGGGTGGTGCCAACCCGGGGATTCGATCCGAGCAACCTCCGATCATCGAACGTCTGAAAAGGGCTCCTTGGTAAAGTGCCCGCTAGGCCTGCCGGCCAGGGTAGTGCGAGAGTCTTCCATGCTCCTTCAGCGGCTATGGGAACTATTCTGGCCAATTCTGGACAATCTTTCGCCTCCTACGATGATCGGAGGTTGCCCGGATCGAATCCCAGGGTTGGCACAACCTTTACCAGATATTACTTCTTCTCTAAAAGGTCAGGTCATGTTCAAAATTGAGCCGGTTCAGCCCGCGCATTAAATTGCTTCGCTAATTTAAAACTCAAACGGAATAAATGAAAATAAAGTTACAATTAATGACTTAATTTCGCCACCTTCGTTCTAAGATGGCGGAGATGTGCCGGATGCAAATGGGTGCAACTCGGAAACCGTTCAGTATATATGAAAAATGATAAGGACCTTTCCTTTAGGAAATTTAATTCTCTTTAACTTTGCTCTCTTGAAAATTTTGCGTGGACATTTCCGTTCAAGAGATAAATGGCAAAACCTAAATTTGGCGCTAATTTCCGGCGGCGGTTTCTGGTGCTTCAATTTTGGCCTACTCTTGGTACGTTATTCTACATACCTTAAGCTGCGGAAAACAGTCAGAAAACGTTTTCTTGCAATTTCTTAAAGGTTATAAGTCACATTTACCCTACTACTTTGTAATGACGTGATGCTTCTTCCTTACCTGGACAGGACATAAGTTTTCCTGTGTAGTCTTTCGTGCCACTACCGTATTTGCATTTGCACTTATTCCAGTCACACTCAGAGAACAAGGTAGGACAGTCGGAATCGAGGTCGCATTCTGTAACCAATAAAAAAATAAATAAAACCAAGACCACATAGCTTTGAGGTAAGAGAAGTCGAAATGTAATTGAAAACCTTAATTCATTTCCCTACCACGTGAGTGCACGACATATAATTCTTTTTGTCTACTTGGCCGCACACTGGTGTTTGCTCTCGTCCATGGATGCAACAACGGTAGGAAATGCGATTAATATCAAAATTAATTCTGTGCGACTTTTTTTTTTTTTTTAGTGTTTTTTTGTTTTAGGAATGCGGTTAACCACGTGGATCGAGATATTTTTATTCACCGACCGAATACACGTAAAATCACTCCCTTTATGATTGCAGCAGTGTTTAACGTTTTCCATTTGAGGTGTATATCTGTAGTTATCTGTAGTAAGGTTAACCCTATTAGTCTAGTTTTTTCTTAACTTGATTGGACGATGTGTATTCTGTTTCCAACTCTACTAGCCATAAAACTTTTTTACCAGTTTCTTAGTGAATCGGCTCTTGCAAAAATAACGTATCCTGACAATTAAGCACAGAAATGATAAGCGTCAGTTTGTGCGTCAATTTTCACTCGAATGGTATCTCTAAGAGGGGATTATCGATCCACCTGATCAAATCATAGGAAGTTGACGTGAGATGTCAATTCACATGCGTGTAATTGCCCACAGTCTGCGCCAAACTTATTCGGTTTTTAATTTGACACAATAACGGAAAATTCCATCCTTTTGAATCACAGTTTCAGCCCGTCGGTGTGTATTAACAGTTCTGAATTCTGTTGCATCATACTTACAATCATTTTAAAATTTGGGATATGGTTTACATTTTATTTACGTGTCTAGTGGTTGAATTCAGCAGCAAGGTTTCACGTGGACTAAACAGTACAGGAACACTGCAGTATATGAAACTTTACAGGAAAGTTTATTTGTGTTCCTTTGCTGTTTTGACTTCGGATCAGTTAAACCTTACCTAAACATCAAACGAGTTCGTTTTTGTTTTCTAATGCGTGATACTTTGAAATACCAAGTTGGTTTTCTGTACTCTTTGCAAACGCGCCGAATTTCAATCGCTTTGCTCGCTCATTCAGTGCAAGTTTTTCTTTTAGAAGTTGGCTTCTCCGTTGCGCTCTTTCAGCGGCTTTGTCCTTTATTTGAGATATAAGACAGCAAGCCAAATGGGCATCGAACATTTTAGCTGTAACACGGCAGAGTAACGCAAAACCATTATAAACCAATTCGTAATGATGATAATGCCTCCGCTTCACGTTTCCGAAAGTGTGGGTATTGTTGGCTCACCAGCATTGTGAGCACATGTTTAATCGTCAGTGTGTTTTGCAGTCTGTTTTGCCGTGATGGATTACGTGGCTCTGTGCGACGGTGGTGTATTGGTGCAACAGTGTAAGTAGTGCAACAGTAGTGTAAGAGAAAGACATATTCAATTCATTTCAGTCTTCAGTCTGCGCCTTGCGTCTGGCGTTTGCCGATTGGCATTGTTGCATAAAAACAATCTTTAAAACAACGTAAAATAATAAAACGGATCGTTTAGGACCCCCTAACTCTTGAACGGGCCGACCAATTGAAATTTCTATTTCTATAAAGGGCACTTCTCCGAAAGTAGATCTTTTAAATGAACCAGTTTTCTACAACAAATGGTTTAGTCTGTAGATACTATTGTATAAACGTGTCCTAAGTCCACCATCACCACCACCACCACCACCACCTTATACAAAAATGAAACTCACGATTCCAACTGAAATTCAGATTTCCAATGTGATAAATCGGAAATTAATAAAAGTTGGCACACGTAATGGCCAACTCACACAAGTCTTATATTCCAAATTTCAGTGGAAAATGTTGAACGACGGAGAGAAATTTAGCTTCCAAATTTCGGCTTTTACGTGTGACACCGAGATCAAACCTTCCTTTACTAATGCGCTTTAAATTTAAAGGAAATTGGACGATAATAAGCACAATTACAAAGTGGCCACCTGATTTTAAAATGGCGGCCATTACAGATTGCTAGTGATGATGGTACATTATTAATGAATCACTTGGTGTCAACTAGGCTACTTTGTCTTCATTCTAAATATAAAGGAGATCGGACGGTAATTAACATAATTGCAAAATGGCTGCCTGACTTCAAGATGGCGACCATCAAATACTGCTGTTGGCCGGGGCAGAAACGTAGGTAGTGACGCTTTTCTTAAAACATGGGAAAAATAATACCTGCTTTCATCAATGGCACCCGAAGGCAGTAGGTGTTGTTAGGTTCTCGTTGGAAGCGAAACTTGAAATAATCAAGCAGCTGCAGCTACTGCCTAGTCGCACCGTCTTTTGGACAGTTCCTCCACTTTCAATGTTGAGGCGCACATCTCAATCACGCGCTACAACAGCTGTCTATTATACTAACGTAAAAACAGTAACCATCAGAACTGCTAGTTAAAAATGTGTTAGCCTTTAGCTTTTTGTGTTAACATTAAATGAAATGATTGAAAAACTGTGCTACAAGCAGTTTTCATATATTTCATTTAACCTTCGAACTATTACTCGTTGGGATTATCTTGGCGAAAGAGATTGGAGTTTGATATCACGACTTCACACGGCCGAAAAGCTTGGCGGGAGTTCTTAGCAAGTTTTGTTTTGGGGAGATGTTATCTACACTGACATAATTGTATGTTGGGAGAATTTGGTTACAGTAAGGAGAACCTTTTTTTTAATCATTCAAATAGCATTGTTTTATTTAGAACGTGACGGCTTTTTTTCTAAATAACTATCTCCGTTAAATTAAAATAACCATGAAAAGACACATGCCCACCTAGGAAGCTATGATTTCATCATACTCCCATGATATCAGGTGGCGTAGTTTGACCTGTAGAGAGGACAGACAACGGTACAAGCCCAGAACAACAACAACAACAACTACAAGAAATTGTCTATTTGGCCCCTCTCCGGATCTCGGATTTGGCTGGGCCAAATTTCAAAGTTTTTGGATAGTACACATATTTGATTCCAAATTTGATTTTAAATGTTCACGTTTGACGGCTTTATGAGCTGACAAAATTAAAAAGTTTAACACAGAGACCCGAGCCAGTGTTAATACTGCATATTTTGGAGTGCATATTTTGATCAAATTTTCAAGGTTTTCTTTTTTAGTTAAAATATGGTTCACAGTAACGAAGCTAGCTGTTTATACTATATGTTGGTGATATTTCTGATTCTGTGACTTACTTCTTTGAAACTAGCAATGAGTTGGTGTTGGGCTTTCTGCAACGTTTGCCGTTGACAGTTTTGCTGAAGCTTATCTGGAGAGCGCAGCCTTTTGAAGCCTATCTTTCACTACTTTTCCCCAAACCTCCTTCTTTAGGTCAAGTTTATTATCCTTCGTAGGGTAGGGGACAGTTTACTTATTCATTTGTGATCAGTTGATGCTTGAAAGACAGACGTTGCTCACCAAAGTTCGGCAGAAAAAACATTCGGGCTCGCATATCACATCGCACATGCGTGTTAGGGTGCGTTTACGCAACGACAATTTTCTCACTCACTAGCTTTTAATTGGTTAATAATAAAGATGATGGCTGCTTCTCGCCTTTGCCGGAGAATGAGCCTTCGAGTTGTCTATACGTAGTACCCATGGCAACAACTCAACAACGCGGACTCAGTTCTTTTTCTCGTGCCTCGCGACACAACGTACGATGCGTGCACCATGACAGCGTCGATTTATGACAACAAGAAAACAATTTTTACTGCAGTATAGGACAACGGACTGATTACTGAAAGCCGGCCTTCGACGGTTTGTCTTCTATTCGATAACCCCAAAATGGACGCCATGTTGGATTTTGAATTCTCGTTGCGAGCAGTTATTTATTCTACCGTCGACTGATCACTGCTAGAAGTTGTTGTTTGAACGAGAATAACAAATTTTGGAAATAGCGTGAAATGACAACAACGTTGTAGCAACGTTTAAAATTGCTCTTGTACTTCATCTGTGTTGTTGTTTATAATACATTTAATTTGTTATCTATTACTGCATTCATTTAGTATAAAAGGAAAACTATTCGTATATAAATAACGGTGGACTAGAAAATAGCGTACGGCGAGCGAGGAAGTTTCGTCGCATAAACGTGCCCTTATAGTATATACGGCCGCTTCAAAGGATGACAACAGCCGAATTTTGTGTGTTTGCACATGCGTTATTTTAAAAATTGTGTAATAAAAAGTGGTACTGCGTGCCATGCCGGTTCATATGACCCCGGCGATATCCTGTTACTCCCCGAATCCTTTTTTTTTTTTTGTACGCATGTGCAACTTGCTGAGTTAAAGCTTAAAGAATATGCCGACTATACTCATTTTTTAGAAAAGTTTGAGTATTCTTTTGCGATCTGTTAGCATAACACATATTGTTTTTTGCCCCGTTAGTCTTTTAGAATTTCCATGTCAGGGTAATTATTAGCAAACGATTCAAATTTAGAACGTGTCATATCCCCCCAACGTTATTGAGAGTCAGATTTTGCATTGAAAGCAGCTTAGCTGGCATTCCTACACGAGTTAATTTTTGTCAGGTGCGTCATTGCTCTCGATTTCAACACAATTTAAGCTTTTTGTACCGCATTATTATTTTCCCCCAACGTGTAAGACACACAATGTTTGGGTGGTACGGTGCATAAGGCGTAAACGGGGAAAGCAGCCAATGCAGACCCGCCCAAGACGACTTCGGGGAAAAAATAATTTTATGAGCTGAGAGAGTGGTAAGCTAATAAAACACGTGTCATTGCATTATAAATATTAATGAATACAACGGAGTTTTAGTTTTTTTGCTATTTTATATTTTTAAATTGGAATAAAGGCCAATAAAACGGCGCACTAGCTTTTGCCAGTAATACGGATCATATCAAAAACCAAAACTGGTAAAAGGGGCCGCCAAGTTGCGAATGGTTCGGCCCTTCAAAGGAGTGATATCAACACACCAAAACATTCGCCAAGTTAATCGCAACGAAGGTTCGAAGGTTAAATGAAAACTAGAACATTGCTACTTTCGGTAGCAATGTTCAAGTTTTCATTTAACGACGTCCGAAGTATTATTCGGTGCGATTAAGTTGGCGAATGTTTTGGTGTGTTGATATCACTCCTTTGAAGGGCCGAACCATTCGGAATTTGGCGTTTTTGTTTTGGTGTTTGATATGATATCACTTTTTTGTATACTGTGTATTGACTCAACTCCACTACCGTGCAGATGTGTAATAAAGTGCCACGTCAACAAGAAATTGGTTTTCAACAATTTGCTACACCTTTTGCCAATAGGCCGAACCATTCTCAACTTGGTCACCTCTTTATAGGTTTTGGTTTGGTTTTAATTTTGTTGTAATTTTTTTTATTTAGTTAGATTTGGTGTGTTGATATCACTCCTTTGAAGGGCCGAACCTCTCTCAACTTGGCAGGGTCTTTACCAGTTTTTGGCTTTGTTTATTTTGATTTGTTTTTACAGTAGGTTTATTTTTCGTGAGTTGGACGTGAATACAATAATTATTTCTTTGCAACGTTGTTTAGATTTATCGTGATACACTAGTGTGTGTTTAGGCACGCACGTCATTATACACGTTCTCATTGTCCAAACTTTGGCCGTCCAATGAGAGACGATGCCGACAATACTAACAATGTTTATAACAATATTTTCGCACTTACACGCCCTCCCACGCTATCCCCGTTACTCCCCCAGGGTCCAAACCATAAAAAGGTACGCAGTTCATATTGTACTGCACCCATTCGTCCAATTTCATAGCTGGAAGCCTACCCGTTATCTCGGTATCGATTAATAATCACCCTATGGGATTTAACATGGGGATGAGCGGACTAGCTAGCTAGCTAGTAGTAACACATTTTCAACGTTATTGAGAGTCAGATTTTGCATTGAAAGCAGCTTAGCTGGCATTCCTACACGAGTTAATTTTTGTCAGGTGGGTCATTGCTCTCGATTTCAACACAATTTAAGCTTTTTGTACCGCATTATTATTTTCCCCCAAGTACCTGAAATGTGCCCATCTATGCTTCAGGATATAAGACACTGACGCTATGGCGTCGCGCTACAATGGTTTACATCCTCGACAATTGAATTGATGTGTTGTTTGTTGTGTTGTTTGTTGCCTAACTTGGCGCGACAAACTAGCGTGCGTCTAGATAAAAAAAAGTTTTAGCACTCGCCCTGCAACAAGACTAAAACTAACTCATGCTTAGTTTGAAACTATACGTATTGCGCTACGTGCTTGGGGAATAATTGCAATTGGGATATAATTTCGTTCGTTAGTTTTACTGTCAGGTTGGAGTCTTCGTACGAAATCCGTAGCATATTAACAACAATAACAAAAAAAGGCTATAAGGCTATAAACTATTAAAAACATGCTGGACCCTATACGAACAGGACAACACAAGTTAGCAAACTACTTACCATCAGAGCAACTTGTCGGCTCGAAAATGGACGTTTGAAATCCGTACTTACACCGACATTTTCTATTGTAACATTCTGCATAGTCTGGACATTCGCTGTTAAATATGCATGATGCTGAAAGAAGAAAACCACGAGAAAAATCGGTAATGTAAAGCAGTAACCATAACACAGTGAAACAGTTGCACCATATACAGCATCCTCAGCAATTTCTAAAATTGGGTTTTAAAAAAACGAATTTGTTTAGAGGGGTGGTCGGTTCAAATACTTTGAAAATTGAATAAAACATGTGGATTATGTACACTTGGACTCCAACCAAGTGTAAATGTGTTGACAAAATTTTTAATTCTTCCGGTAATTTCCGGTAAAACTGCTGGTGTTGGTGCGTAGGCATTTTGGCCTTTCTCTTTTTTACTCTTTTTTTTTCCACCCTGGTGAGCGTTTTTGTTTTTTAAAGTCACATTAATATTATGAATTGTAAAACCTTTAAATCACTGATGGTTACCTGGAGTGTTGTAAGGAATTTGCGCTCAATTTTTTTGTTTGTTGCAGTGTGTGTTTATGCCTGATGACGGCCCCCCATGTGAGTGCAGAAGTGTGTTTTTTTGTGTGTTTTGAACTTTATGGAATAGAACCATAAAATACGCATATTTGATTCGAATTTGTTTGTTTCGGTTAGTAGTAATTAAAACAAGCATTTCAAGTTAGGTTTTGAAGAGATAATACAATATTGTTCTACAACTTGCGACAAGGTAACTTGACAGCTAGTCACGATGTTTTTTCTTGATATCTATGCGTAGGTGCAGAGTTGGTCTAGACTAATTTGATCCAATCGATGCTGCTTGCTGTAAGGCCATTGAATTCGCCAGCGATGTCCACAACATCGCAGCTCTAAGCCAAGGAATTTCTGTCTTAATGTGTGCTAAACATTCGTTGCAGTTTACGTCCGTGCGCTGGCAAATAAGCCTAGGATTAAAGACGGGGAAGCCAAAGGCTCACAAGAAATAACTAAATACAGATGCAAACCTATTTACGTTGCCTTTTGAACTTATATGTCAGACTGCCTGAGCGGGGAAGCGAACCCAGGACCTTTGAAATCAAAGGCCAAGGTCCTACCGCTGAGCCAGACTGACACGGCCGTGTTAGTCTGGCTCAGC
>JAHWFP010265576.1:4040-31880 GCA_023313725.1 Lithobius niger | reverse complement strand
AGTCTGGCTCAGCGGTAGGACCTTGGCCTTTGATTTCAAAGGGCCTGGGTTCGATTCCCCGCTTAGGCAGTCTGACATACAAGTCCAAAAGGCAACGTAAATAGGTTTGGATCTGTATTTTGTTAAGCCTAGGATGGTGTATGTAGTACTACAGAACTAGTGAAGTGAGTTTACAATTCCATATTGTATTGAACACTATAGGATACTGCACTCGTACTATTTTCGAAACGTAGATAAGAGATCTGTCGCACAAGTGTGATTGATATTCAGGCCATAGATGCAACCTGAGAAAAAAGTAGCCAAGTAAAAAGACGTAGGAAAGCTTGTTTTTTTTGTTTATTAGGAGATGTACTGAGCTATTAGAAAAAAAAAATATCTGGACTATCCTAACTTGCTATACAGAATTAAAACGATTCTGTAATGCTCAGGTTTACAGAGTATTTGAAAGGCGCTGAATGTCAGCTTTTCATGAAAGGTAACTGAAATAGCACACTCCAAAATAAGGGACTTCAGCAAAGTGGAAAAATAGGTAGCATACAAAATTCTGACTTTCCCTGCATCTACCTTTGATTTCAGAGGTCGTGGGTTCGATTCCCCGCTCAGGCAGTTTGACATATAAGTCCAAAAGGCAACGTAAATAGGTTTACATCTGTATTCCCTCAAATAAGCACCGGTTTTCAAAAATAGCAGACTCAAAAAAAAAAAAAGATACCGAACTTAGCTCAAACGAAAGTAAAAGTTGCTTGTTCTCAAACAGCGTTCAGGTTCTCTTTAGAAACAGATGTTTAAGTTGTCTACATACTGTTCTGTTCTTTGATAAGTATCAAAACCACACTGCGTGGTCGGTTGCGGAAAATAAAATCACATTGTAGTATCAACCCAAAAAAAAGGTACATTTTACGAATTTAGGAAAAATGATAAGCTTTGAGACGTTTACAAAACGTAAAACATTCTCTCAAATCTTGCTCTATTTTTATACTCCAAAAGAGCGAAAGAAGGATTTTAAGCAATTAGTCATTTTTACCACATTTCTTATATTTTGTTTGACTGCTTATTCATCAGCCATTCCTTTAAAAAAAAACATTGAAACTATATACAGTTATTTCTTAAGTGTTCGTCTCTAACTTTTCTCTATGAAAGAGCTTCCTCTGTCATAAAAAAAAAACAAGAAAATTAGTTTAATAGCACTGACTTGAAAGGTGAAATATTTATTTACGGGGGAATTTTCCTGACAGGCGATAATTCTGCCACCTAGCAGACCACTTATCGCTGTAACTCAGCTCATAGCGTGTAAGGTATTGAACGTTATCTAATTATTTCAATTGCTTGCACTATTTACTGGCATAGAACTTAGTGGTAAATCTGCCTAAATTGCACTCATGTTACAAAATCATCAAAAGTTTCATATCTGTAGTGTATTACAAATGAAAACAACACTAATAATTTATCACATCTGGCTTTATCCGATAACATTTTTGCTTTACTCCTCCATCTTGTTTTTAGCACAAGGTACGGCAATGTGGTATTTTTGTTGCAAATATCACTCACCCTAGTTTAGGCATAGTTAATTTTTATCAGGCGTTACATTCCCTACCGGATAAAAACCTCTCACGTAAGTATTCAGTTTTTTTTTTTTCATTTCGGAATGCCACATGCAACAATTGGAGAACAGTTGCCACAGGTAACCCCCCGACTCCCAGGAAAATAACCGATAATTTTTTGGATTATGAAAGTTTTACTCCCATTAATTCGTCAGTGCTTGTATTGGCCAATTATTAACATCATTATCTACATACACAAAAGGGAGCAGGCGGCCAGCACCGGCCTCACCATTCCGTCGTACAATCAAATACCACAACCTGTAGTGCCATCTGTTGACGGGATTCGCTTTCAAATTCTGGTTGGGACATTTTCCAACGTCTTCGAACAGATGTCATCGCTTACCAAACCCGCTATGTCGCCTTCTGTTGACGGCCTTGGACTAAACGTTTGGGTTATAAACACTTTTTCCAAAGTCTTCGCAGAGATGGCGCTACTTACTAGACCTGCCGCACCGCTATTCATTTTTGGAATGAATAGCGTATTGGCGTATTGTTGTGGTACCAAAGCGGCAACAAAGTTTTAGTCGCGTGGAATGCGCCATTGTCGGCGTTTGAGCTAAAAAAAACAAAAAAAAACTATTGCGGTGTTAAACCAAACGACGATAAACCAAACGACGATAGGTTCCTAATTTCGAGGTCCTCAATAATTGGCAGCCTGATACGATGGAAAGGTGCAATTATTTCCTAAATGCTCACTTCCAGAAAGGAGTTGCGTGGTTTTCTCTCTTTCTTTGTTTTTATTAGATTATACAGACCCGAAGTCATGAGCTCAATGTAAAGTTACAACTAAATTATGTGGTAAACCACCTAATTGTTTTTAAAAAGCGTTAAAGGGTTTAACGAGCGTTAACCACTCCTGGTCATTTGTCCGAAGCCCTAAGGCCCTAATTGTTTTTGAGTGGGCGGCAACAATCGTTACTTGCAACAATTTTGCAACGCGCGGTACCGACGTGAATTGTTTCAAATGACTAACTTAAACATGGATTACTTGCTTACTGAATGCTGGATTTCTCAGTGATAGGGTTGATTTTTTAGCTTTCAGTCAAACATGCGACTTTTCCGGGGCTGCACCAAAGAGGAAATGTCACGGAAAGCACTTTCTGAGGGGGAGGGTGGAGGGCAAGTGTGTGTGTGTGTGGGGGGGGGGGGGGAATGCGCGGTCCCGAGGTGAATTGTTTCAAAGGATTAACTTAACATGGGATTACTTGCTTTACTGAATGCTGGGTTTCTCAGTGATAGGTTTTTTTTTAGCCTTCAGTCAAACGCATGCGACTTTTCCGGGGCTGCACCAAAGGGGAAATGTCACATAGCGGCGTTTACGGGAGACAGATGGGGGGGGGGGAGGGGGGGGAGCAAGTGTGTGTGGGGGGGGGGGGGGGTTACTTTAGGTATCCGGGGGGGGGCAGGAGGGGGGGGATTAGGGGTTAAAGTATATTGGGGGGAGTGTGCGGCGGGAAGGGGAGGCGGGGGGGGGCAGGGATGTGCGGGTGCAGTGGATGGGCACAACTAGTATTTTAACAATTGCCAACACATGGACGAGCGAGTTTAAGGGCGCAAACACTTGAATGCTCTAAAAAGATCTATAACTACTCGCCGTAGGTGGTGTATTAATCAGAGAATCTCGCGAGAATTAGTCTATGAGGAACGGCTTCAGTCCGAGTTATAGCCGGCCTTGACCCAGCTCCTCTGTCCGAGCGAGGAAGCATTTAAGATCCGTGCCCGTGCCCTCAGTTTATTAATATATCAATTACAAACATTTATTTATTAATAATATGTAATAATTTCTACATTTTATATTTATGTTGTTATGCTATTATTAATTATTGTGGCTCACTTTTGTTTTGTTTCAGTTTCGTTTCGTAATCCACAAATTTAATATGCTTCAGCTTGCAGACGTTCTCAGATTGTATCTTCTTTGAAACTATCACAGAATGTCACTGAAACGCTTTAATTCACGCATTGCTAAAATTATCCGTTTCGTTTATGTATACATTTAAATTAGCTATACGTTTTTACATCCATATTTGTCATTTATTCGTATTTATTTAATCACGAATGTTTTTGTTGGTGCACTATTAGAGTTCCATCTAAGCTAGGCTACTTCCGAGTGCTCCTCGCTAACTTGGTGGCTATGGAGTTGTACTTGCAACGGGAATACCACTTTGAATTAAAAACAAGATGGAGGGGCCAAGACGAAAAAAACTAACTGATAATCCCATATGTGGGCAGTTATCAGTGGTATTACAATTTAAATATTACAAAGGGGAATTCTCATACGTAATATCCCAAGAGCTAAGGAAAGTATCGATAATTTTTTTCAACTCGAGTGTTTTGGCCCCTATAAACTCACGAGTGCTAGTTAGGCAGACATTAATTATCTGCCAATAAATAGCACGAGTGAGTTTAATGGGCCAAAACATGAGTGTTGAAAAATTTTGATAATTTCCAATAGCTCCAGGGGTATTTATAGTTTGTTCCACATTATGTTTTCAGAAAACTGGCTGGTTGACGACTCGTTTCCTTGCACTAAGAGTGCAAAAACATGTTGATATCAGACTTGGAGACTCTACAAAGTTACTGTTAGAGTTTACGAATGAGATGTTTACGGATTTTTTGCACCGGTAGTGGAAGAAAACGTGGCGTTATACAGTCAGTTTTCTGAAAACATAATGTGGAACAAAGCATAGTTAGAGAATTTCACGTCATATTTCAGTATTCAGCACTCTAAATTTCGTATGCAACATTTCAAAATTTTATAAAAGTTGCGCTACCGTCCAAATATCGGCGCTCCCTTTAGCACTACGGCCGCCAGGAATAAAATTGATATTCGCCGCCGCTGAAGAATTTTTCATTGGCGCACACCTCCAAACTTTTTACTTTAAACAATTCCGTAATAATAAATTAATAAATGCAGTACATAATTTAATTTTTTCTAAAATTGTAAGAGTAAATTAAAAAAAAAAACAATTAAATACGGACTGTAGTGGAGCGTAATAAATTTCAAAACGGTGTTCAAAATTTGTTGCTAGGTTATGTTGACGTTAGGCCTAACGACACAGGCGGATTAACGGATTTCGCCACCGGCTTCTATGTGTGATTGCAGGCGTTACTAGGTTACGGAAATGAACGACACAGTGCGTATTTCGAAAGAAAGGGCTTCCTGACTGTTACTGGTAAGAAAATACATACTTTTATTTGAAATGAATTCAACAAACGTATCGTAACGTGTCAACTGTGTAACGTTTGAAGCGAGTGACTGCCAAAAGCGTATCAACTTCAGAAAGCGCTCGCCATGTTTTGCACGGTTTAGCATTACGCTGCGTCGACCAATGAAAGCTGCAGGATATTGCCTAACTGATTTAATTTTAAATTTAGCCAATGAACATCGACTGAAATTATCTGCCAATAAATAGCACGAGTGAGTTTAATGGGCCAAAACACGAGTGTTGGAAAAAAATTGATAATTTCCAATAGCTCGCGGGGTATTTAGTTGGAGAATTTCACGTCATATTTCAGTATTCAGCACTCTAAATTTCGTATGCAACATTTAAAGATTTTATAAAATTCGCGCTGCCGTTAAAAATATCGGCGCTCCGATTGGCACTACTAGGAATAAAATTGATATTCGCCGCCGCTGAAGAAATTTTCATTGGTGCACACCTCCAAACATTATACTTTAAACAATTCCGTAATAATAAATTAATAAATGCAGTACATAATTTTTTTTTCTAAAATTGCAAGAGTAAATAAAAAAAAAAAATCAAATACGGACTGTAGTGGAGCGTAACAAATTTCAAAACGGTGTTCAGAATTTATTGCTAGGTTACGTTGACGTTAGGCCTAACGACACAGGAGATCTACGTGTGATTGCAGGCGTTGCTAGGTTACGCTAATGAACGACACAGTGCGTAATTCGAAAGCAAGGCCTTCCAGACTGTTACTGGTAGGAAAATACATACTTTTATTTGAAATGAATTCAACAAACGTGTCGTAAGATGTCAATTGTGTAACGTTCGAAGCGAGTGACTACCGAAAGCGTATCAACTTCAGAAAGCGCTCGTTATGTTTTGCACGGTTTTGCATTACACTGCGTCGACCAATGAAAGCTACAGGATATTGCCTAACTGATTTAGTTTTAAATTTAGCCATTGAACATCGACTTACAGTGATAATCACTCAGTAGCTTTTGAAAGCTACTGCGTGATTATCACTGTAAGTCGGTTGTGATTGGGTGAATTTAGTACACGATCAAGTGAGCAAATTTCGGTCAGGGAAATTCTCAATGTTATCCAGCATCTTTTAGAATTAATACTGGAAAGAAAAAGAATGGCTGACCACAATTCTGCATCATCTGTTGGTAGGAAAATCGAACAAAACGTTATAAAACATGAAGGAAAAAAGTGCCTAAGTTGTTTAAAATCAACCACTTAAAGGATTTTATTCGTTCTTTTTTTTACATTTAGAAGGGTTGCATTAAAAGAATTGAAATAGGCTTGTAAAATAATTGTCGAACTTACTCTTTCATTTTATATCATGCTACTTACCGTGCGCATATGCAGCTATGGCACACACCAGTAGAAGTCCGAGGAGGCCACTGTGTATGGTCATGTTTCTGTCTATATTTATCAGATGTGCTTTTGCTTGCTGGCTGAACAATGAGAAACTTCTGTTGAATGTAAAATAATTTATGAATAATTTCTTTACGCCGGTCACCCGGAGTTGTGTCCAATGCTGGAAGGGGGTAAAACAACCTCAGGTGTGTTGTAGAGCTAAAACGAATGGAGGCAAGAATTAGTTAACGAATACTGAAAGAGTGTCACTGGCTCGATCATCCATTTAAATAGTGTATAGTCTGGACTATACGTTGGGCTCTGTAGCAACGAGCGTAAAGAACTGTTAAATGTTTCAGTGTAGTCCAGCCAACGTTTTGATGAGTCTTGTGTAAATGTATTGAAAATAAAAGTTAAAATGTTGCCTAAACCCGAACTAGCATCAGAGGTCTCTACTAATCTGTGTACGCCAACCAAATTGTCGGCTGAGTTACCTTGACAAGAAAACCAAGTCTTTTAAAAATACTCTATAATAAGGATGCATTTTTGTTGTGCAATATTTTATCGAGTTGAGTGCTCCCCGTTACATATTGCAGCACGACTTAATACTGTTTAATACTCCTCTACATGTTCACGATAGTGTTAAATACACTATTGGACACAGTAAGTGTGTGAAGTACATTGTCAAAAGTTATGAAGTTACAACACTACCTTCAGGGGCAGAAACTCGCATCTGAGGACCCTCCATACGATGTGGTCCTGGTAAGGTTTTGTCTGAATAATCTGAACACTTTTTTTTTTGCTGTTTATACCCAGTTTATATGAAAATTACTTCGTATTACTGCACTATGAATGTTATAATGACTTTCGTTATGGGGTCCTTGAATCCGTATCTGGATTCGTGTCAGAAGTACTATATGGGAACCAAGACCCGTGCCAGGATTCATGCGACTGTATAGTTTCTGTTTACAATCATGATTGTGTTGTTGGAGCAATAACTAATCATGAACTGATGACTCTCGGTGGTATGGCAACAAGTAACCAGAAGTGTACTTACTGGTGCCTTGTTGAATCCCCACTTACTGTTCCCACCATACCTTTGATGTCACACTGAAGGTAGATTAGTAGGTAGTGAGGCTGTTCTGAAAACATGTTATAATACCGGCTTTCATAAGCAGCACCAGAAGGCAGCACGAGTCAGGCGCTCATAGGAGACAAAACTTAAAATAAAAAATGGCAGCATCGTTACTGTGGCAATAGCGACAATACCTGCGGAAATTGACGAAATACTTGTGCGTGGCCAACATCCAAAGTTGAAGAACTTATTCTGTGCCCTATTTAAACCGTATATAGTTCATTATAATAAACGTGGACCACAGAAGAAGCTTCAGCCTGACCGGCCACTCAGATGCTTCTCGGAACACAAAACCATGCATTATACTTAGCTCCATTCATAACGACAACCCGTTTTATAAATGAATGTTGAATGGAAACAAATAAAACTTGATCAGCCAGTCCTGATCTTTCGTGAAATTATGTTATCTCCTAATCTGACTTATGATATATATTTTATGCGATTAATTTTGTATTCTTATCGTGATCAATTTGTATTAGTGAAGCTAAATAGTTTTGATATCCATGATACTTGACAACAGCACCCTCTGGAAGTAAATCGTTGAAATCAGGTACTAGTTTCATCCGAATGTTTACCGTTGTCACACAAAGAGTGGCATTACCTTTCTACCCAGGTCCCACTATTAAACCTTTTGCCGTGAATTAGTTCGCAAAAGTTAACACACCCAACATTTAGATTAGTGCTATGACGAAAATTGACCTTTTCCTCCCATAACATTAACTACTAGTTTTTTTTTTTTCTGTGTTCTGATACGTTTTCAGTATTCACCAATTCCTCTGGTGTGTTGTCGTTTACAGCTGAAAACTCTTGTCTGCAATCTAAGGCTTTTGTCAAATCGAGACGGTAAGTGTATGGTAAGAGTTGAATTATTGTTGTGTATTTATATTTAGCTATTGTTCTTTGATGTTCTTTGATTTAACTTGGATGTTAAATCGTTTTTCAAACAATGATGAAAACCCACTTTCAGCTGTTATCAAGTTGCGTAGACATATCCCTTGTTTGGAAATAACTTATGTCTGCCTTTCTCAAAATACTGCTACATTCGCATCTTTCAGTTTACTGCAGCTTCATCGTCTGGCCCCAATATTCTAGCACCAAGAAACAGAAAAATTGGCGCCGTTTACAGTATTTTGAGCGGCCAGTTTTTCGTTTCTTGGAGGGTGTCCTTTTAACCTACTTTTTTCCCCAGCGATTTGCTTTTCATTTACACGTGACGTTTTTCACTTCTCAAATTGTAACGATTAGACAATCACAAGATGATTCACCTACGAAAATCACCTACGAAATGGTTTTGTCTTAATTGGATTGTCGTGCAGCTTTTTCATTAGTGCTGCTTGGTCTTATTTTTTCCGTTTAAGGCAGATAATGAATTCGGATTGAGGAATATTCCAGTTGGAAAATTGTACCTAGCGTCCAGTGTGTCTGGATTTTTAATTCTACGAATATGACGCGTTTAATAACACTATTCGATAAAATCCGAGAGCAGGTATAAAATTTAATTATCCCACTAACTCGTAACGACGATGTAATTGGGAATTTTACCCTATTCCCGTCGTGACTGTCTACGAAACAACAAATCATGGTTAACAGTTATCACCATTAATTTTAATTTTATAAACCCAAATGTTTAACTTTTTCGAAATGGAAAGTCTGGTGCACCCCCCACTCATAGGTTAAATCAAGTTTTAAGATTTACCAGTTGGTTTTATGTATTTAACTAGTAAACTACTTAGTTATGTTGGGTCTACATCGTCGTTTCAGGAATAATGATCCCTTTGTCTGCATATAAGTTACTGTTTGGTAGGCTACATACATTGCCAAATTTGCCACCGATTTCTGGACTTAACACTACTTTTGGACCTAGCATTAGTATTTTTGAAAACTTTCCGGCAACAATATCCATCCACCCGCATCATCGATGTGAAGTGACAATACAGGAAGCTTATCCACAGTGTCAAGACCTGGCGAATTTTTTTTTTTTTTTTTGGCCTCTACGTTGTACCCCATTGTGTCATTTAGAGTTAGTAGAGTGTTAGTTCTTAGATTAAGTAATTAAGTAGGATAGTTTGACCGAACGATTGTCAGAATCTATAGGCTCAATAAAATCAAAATCACACCTAGCTCATTGTTTATTACAAAACCAAAGTCCGAATTAATAATGTCATTAAGTCAATTAGATTTAAAATAAATAAAATAATATTTATTGAGCATAAGCGGTCTACAAAATCCATTCGCTCACACTTAGGCTACTTAATTTACCTAATCACTAAGTTAACCTATGCATAACAATACATAGGTAGCATTTCACGTGGCAGACGATAATGAGTTGGTTCCTAGTTTTGGTATGCTCCTTCCCAACCAGTTGTCTCCCGTTTGGCTCCACAAGTTCCAAATATTACGCCTAACTCCACCTCATCCCAAACTGCGTTAAGCGTCACATCATCAGTCCCCCGCACCGCAGATGTTCAAGGCGAGCCATTCAAACAACTATCCAGAACTGAACCACTGTCTGATGTCATTCCAACCGTAGGCTTATAAGGTAATTTGAGAAAACGCCGAGTTTTGGGCCTTCTCTCCTCCGATCCACTGTCGTCCCCGTTCCCGTCAAATTCCCCAGCAGCATTCCTACTGTTTGTTTCCCATCACCATCCAGTTTGTTTATTTTTAAAACAATTTAAAGCTCAGGCCACACGATACGAAACATGCCATTAACACCCGTGTCATGGCTTCATATGTAGCTTAGACACACGGGATCGGACTAGTGTGATATTGTGATTAGTGAAACTTTGTTTAGTGAAACTCGGTTAAATGCTGAACACGCAATTACCTTTCACGTCTCCCGGAGCACACTGACTGAATGACGAACCGAACGAAAATCAGCGTTAGTTAGCAAGTGTGCGCAAAGATTTGATTGAAACTTAATTCGTTAAAACATGGTCACATAGCGATCAAACTGTACCAGTATTGCAAACGGTGCATCCAATACCATACAGATGTAAATATATTTCCGTTGCCTTTTGGACTTAAATGTCAGACTGCCTGAGCAGGGAATTGAACCCATTCCTTCCTTTATTACTAAATAAAAGTCATGAAACTCTGTAAGCAATAAGTTCTAAGCTATGGTGTACCCCATCTTTTAAGCATATTTTTTTTTAACTGATGCATTATGATGTAGCGTGTTTGTCAGCAGCGTAACAGTGGCAACAGACATGTATTCGAGCATAGTGAGGTGACGCGGAATGAGCGAGCAAAGCGTGCGAATCCGCTTGTAACTATTAACAGCTCAGTTTGGTTATGCTTCCTAAAAGCAAAAGCAAAATAATACCTATTACTTTAAGTACTCGAAGAGATTTAGAATTGGCATCAGTCGATCGTTGACAGTCATTTCTGACAAATCACAGCTGCCTTCTCTAAATAAATACAGATGCTACCTTCTCTAGTTGCTAAGGGCCACTCCAGTTGCTAAGGGCCACTATAGTTGCTATGTGCCACTCCATTTGCAATGGGACCGGCATGATTAGAGCCCAGAACAAACGGCATCCCTGTCATGACTCCCAACAACTGCAAAACAGTTATGAACCATTAATGGTAAAATATAACATTCCAAAGTTAACAATGAACCTCGAAAAATAACAGTCTAGCGGTGGTCCAAATACGTTTTTTTTCGCGTTTTACGAGGTGAGGTTACAAGCCTTGAAACCAAGTTTGGTAAATGCTCCAAGTTTAGAACCAAGAAATTGGCGTAATGACAATCGTTTCAACTTGTTGTCCCAACCAACCAAGATTAAGTTGAATAATTTTGTAGTAAAGACTAGCCGCATCGCCAATTTTTTTTTTATATTATCCGTCCCTGTAGCGCAGTGGTTAGAGCGGCCATCGGGAAGTCCTGGGTTCGAGTCCCATTCGGGGCAGTTCTCTTTTATTTCTTTCTCTGATTAGTCTATCGTGTTTTCTCACAAGGCAATTCTTTAATGCAGACTGTTTGCTTCGTTTACCCTTTATCTTGTGATTTATTCTTTATTTATTACTCGCATTATTTCTAGTGTTGAGGCTAAAAAGCATTGTAGCATTGGCCGCCTTTCCAACTCTGCGTCTGAGGTTACACGTTTTTTGGCAAACCTTGTGGGACAGACAGGACGGTAATAAGTTACGGGCCATTAAAGGCACTGTCGAGGAGTGGCACTCGGCGTGTCGCCGCAGTCGCCGTGAGGAGGTTGTGTTGGCCCGTTTGCGAATTGGTCACACCCGACTTACTCACTGTTTCCTTTTGCGGGGGGTTGACCCTCCTGAATGCTCTTGGTGTCGACGGCCACTTACGGTCCGGCACTTACTTGTTGATTGTCGCCATCTTGATGGTGTTCGTCGTCGGTTCCATCTTCCGCATGTCATTGCGCGTCAGTTGGGCGACAAGTCTGTCCTCCTGTCCGGTGTTTTTCAATTTTTGCAGGAGGTACAGATGTATGACAAGATTTAGATTAGGGGTTTGAATAACGTCTCTGTAATGTGTGGTGCAGTGGCAACCCGGACCACTGCACTGTGACTGAGGTTGGTGCTAATGACCAAGTTGTCGACGCGCCATTAAGCCTCAATCCCCCCCCCCTCCTTGTGTATGTTTGTAGCCTCTAGATCACCGCTGAGAAAGACTGAACAGCAACTTAGCTCGGCTGGACTCTGTAGCCAGTATCCTCCACGGTAGCGTAGCGGTTAGAGCATCCGGCCTAGTCAGCAGGAAGTGCTGGGTTCTAGTCCCATTAGGGGCAGTTGTGTATTCTTTCTTTCCCAGATGAGTATATCTTGTATCCTCACAAGGCCAAGTCTTTAATACAGACTGTTTGCTTCGTTTACCCTTTACCTTGTGATTTATGATTTATTTTTTATCAAATCAAGTTCATTACTTAATGTGAGATTTAATCACGTCTCTATCAGTTTGGGATGATGTTTCTAACTGTGAAGAAACGACACACCTGCTGTTTCAATATTGATTAACAATCTTGATAAAAGCTGACATCATTTATCACGTAATGGACGCAGTTCCGTCCTACCCCACTTACTAAAACATTCTTATTTCGTTTCCTATTTTGTTATACATTCAGTAATTTGATAGGCGTACTTCGCCCACCTAAATGCATTCTAATATGTGTACATCCCTATATTGATTTCAATAATGTGCACATTTAAGCTGTACGCAAACCATATGTGCACTGTTTCTGTTCGCACTACCGCCTTTAAATAAAAATTTTGCGTTCGTAAATTATAACTGTCTCGTGAATACATTCCGACTGGAAAATACATATTCGTGCTAAAAATGCATATTTAAGTTCTTAAGATACCATTGTTGTATTCATAATAATCAAAACGAACAAACTTATAGACCTCTGCCACCACATGGATCTAGTTAAAACTTTAGAAATTTCGGAATACTCTTAAAAACAGTGAACTTTTTCCTTAATTCAATGTTCTATTCGACTACTCCGTCAGTACATGGTTCCCTTTTTTTTTTCACAAGTTCAGTTTTTGTTTAAACTTAAGTTGGTCTTAATATTTTAACGTACCTTTCCGTATTGCACTTGTCGCAAACCAATTTAGGGTTGTGCTGTGTCAACAACTGACGAAGCGTTGCTGCAGTAGGTTGGTTAGCAACGGTGTGATAAGAAGAATATGTTATCGTCGAACAAATATGCTCGCAGTGATGCTCGCTACCTACCTGGATTTCTAAATATATTAATGTTTTTTTTTTTTAGCATATTTTGTAATCTAAGTGCTTTCGAATGGGCTGCCTGCTGCATGCTTGGGGAAGTATAGGCAGCAAATTTGATGCTTACCTAGCCTATAGGTCATAAGTCGAGGGGCCGTGAAGGCAATAACAAATTTCTCTGGTACACAGACTCGAGGCTCGCAAAATCACTTCGAGGATATGGCCTTGCTACTATCTTAAGAAAAAGTCTTATATTTGGATAGTTCATGGAGTTTGCCACTGTCGAGTGTTAGCTGATAGTCAACATGATTTTAGATGACCAAATCCCAACAAGATCTCTAACGCAAAACAGTAATAAAAAGTAGCAAATTGTCACTCTCACCTTCTTATTAGGAAACTGTAATCACTTGAACGAAGTATGTTGAACAAGAGAAGCCCAAAGTGCACATGACAAAGTCAACACTCTCCTACTTTTCGGGCTGACTCCAGCTCATTATCAAGGGAATAAAAACAAAATACACTTAAAATTACATAAGGGTACAAACAGACAGCCGATTGCAAGCAAGACTGCCTAAATCATACAACAATTCAAACAAGTTTTAAAAAGGAGAATTATAAAAAATATTAAAAAATTAAAAAGTGAAAGAGGACTTTCTTCTTGTGCTTTCAGCACAAAGAGGTCACTCTTCCTCTTTTTTAACTTTATTAAATTTTTTAATTCTCTTTTTTAAAACTTGTTCGACTTGCCGTTTGACTTAGCCAGTCTTGCCTGCAATCGGCTGTCTGTTTGTACCCTTATGGAATTTTAAGTGTATTTTGTTTTTATTCCTTTGATAATGAGCTGGAGTCAGCTCGAAACGTCGGGCAGTGTTGACTTTGACATGTGCATTTTGGGCTTCTCTTGTTCAACATACTCTCTCCTTTTGGCACCATGGCTTTGGCTGGGACAGCATCAAACTTTAAAGTACCAAAAAATAGCTTTTCGTATTGCCGACTTGATCAATGATAGTTGAACAAGCTGTCACCAGAGGTTGATTTTTCCTGCATGGGGATCATCGAAGAAGCCGATTCTTGCTTGCTAGAAACAATTGTTTGTTTTGTTTTGTTTTTGCCCCTAAACTGAGTTATCTGCCCTGTGCCGATAAAATGGAAAATTTAGCTAGAGAATTCCAAGGTGAAAACCCACGATCTTTGATATGCTACAATTGGAATTGGAATTTGTTTATTTGGCTGTGACCCGAAGCCATGCGCCCAAATACAATGACAATACACTATACACTATGATACACTGAATACACTGTAATACACTGTACAAATACACACTATATACTATCACTGAAGCACGCGGTCTATTATTACTCTGCAAAACTACTCAACATGACTGCATCGCCACTCTAATACAAGTGACTTGACATGAAAACTGCTTCACCGTATATGAGAGGACGACCAGGAAGACCAGGAAATCACCCACTCCACTGTGTGCTAGAAAACTACTTACTTCCCTACGCACAAGGACATGGCAAAGGAATCACTCACTCTGCTGTGCAGAAAATCACTCCACTATAGGAGAGCGAATTGAATTGAATGTGTTTATTGGGGCTAAGACCCCGGTTCATACGCCCGCTGTAAACCTACCACAAACTAAAATCCTGAGAGCAACAAAGGTACAAGAAAGACCACAAAAACCCAGCGCAACCATCGCTTACCGTCCACCATCCACAACACACTGGCCACTGTGCCATACCGGCACTGTACCACACACACACCTCACACTGCAAATGAAATACAGCAAAACGAAGTTTGAAGAATGACGTACTGTGACAGATAACTCCGGGAGCCCAGTAATCACAGACGTACCCCAGTTGAAGCACTGTAACTACCAATTGCTTGGAGTCTCGCCGCTGAACCCGCTCCTGTAACCGAAAGCAGAGCAGGAAGGGTCGGTGCCACTGTAACCCACCGCGTTAGCTTCACACGCTGCACGTCAAATCTTTTGCAAAGCAGGAGACGGTGCTCCACGGTCTCCTCCACTCCACACATACTACAAAGAGCCGTTTGACCCACCCTAACCTATAACGGTGTGACAGAAAAAGCGAATGGCCTATCCGTAGGCGTGTTAAAATTCTCGCAGCCCAATTGCAAATGGAGTCCATAGCCGACGTATGGGTGAATAGCGAACAAATCCCTACCTGTCGTTGCTACCCGCCACTCCTCATGCTCAGAGTCCTAGTATGGAGGATCGCTCGTTTCGACCTAACTGACCGAACCAGAGAGAGCTAAGTCACGTGGCCATCTATGGCTTCCTTAGCTATACCATCAGCTTGTTCATTGCCCGGACACCCATAATGCCCTTTAACCTACCACAATGCCACTACTGCTGTTTGCGAGGCAACCTACAGCTTTCGACATTTGTTGTAAATGACTGGATCACTCGCACTAAAAACAAGCGGCTACAGCGACTGCCTAGTCGTACCTGTCTTCTGTACAGTTCCTCCACTTCCAATGTTGAGGCGGACACCTCTATATGCACTACAACAGCTATCTCTATTATACTAATCTAAAAGCAGTAGCCATCACAATTGCCGGTTTAAAATGTGTTAGCTTTTTTGCCTGTTTTACATTTTAGGCGTAATTGTCAGCTTTTAGGCCTAATTTTAACCAGCAGTTTTAATTTCATAAGTAGCAGCTAACGGGTTCATGGATTGTATAGTAAGCCTATTCATTTTTGCAACACTGTGCGCCTTCAGGCACAGAGTTACAGTGTTACAACGTAACGCGCAACGTAGCCTATATAGATCAGTGGTAGAAGGTAAGTGACGAGAGAGACACTGTTGATGAAGCCAACAGCTACTCGTAGCAACTTGACGTTGCCAAGGTAACATGATTTTAGGCCTAATTTTCTTTTTTTAGGCCTAATTTTAAAAATGTAGTTTTAATTTCGTAAGTATAGAAGATAGGCCTAATGGAGAATTTGGTTCGACGGTAAGCCTATTCATTCATGCTACAATGCGACGAGACTATTTAAATGAAGCTAAAATCCATTTGTTTTTATTGAGGATTTTAATTTAGGATTTTAATTCGACGATCATATGTTATTATTTAATTTAGTTACGTCGAAGAAGTCTATTAGCTATGAGGAAGTAACGATGTTTTAATTTGCCATGTTATTTAATTAACTTCTCACACTGAATCTAACGTTGTAAACAATGGTCGTCAATATCTGGTACCGTTGCGAAGTTGAAAAAAGCGACGGCCGGACGGACAAAGTCGTTGTAATAGTCTTCTCAGCCGGTACGGCTGTACAGAAGACTAAAATCGCCACAACTGGAGCGTCGTTGTTAACAATAGTAGCAAAGAAATCGTTTCAACAATGTTCCTCCACCTTCACATTTGAGCGTGCCACTCGCGATCGCAGAATCTCCATTAGGCTACACATGGAAATAGAAATGCAAGAAGTAGAAGGGCAGGAAATAGCACAGAATTGTGATCTCCGTTTATTTACACAGCCATCACTGAAACTCGCAGCATTTCTGAAAATTTTACCATACCCCGGAATGCGTGATAAATAACTTACAACCGTAATATCGTAGCATTACAACGTAATTAGCGAAAAACATGCAAGATAAACCCTTCAGAGAACAACTTACGACTGCAAGACCGGTGTATAGTTTATACATGCATTTACAGTCTATTAAGTTACACTATAATAGCAGAAAACACGTATTGGACAGAATTCAGTCACACGTGTAATAGGACACAATTACGACATACAAAGAAACTTTAAAAAAAAAAGAGAGAATAAAACATGAACCGAAACAAAGACAACAGAAGGAAACCTTCTCCCAACACCCACAGGATAAGGACCCTCCAACCAAACACTAATATAGGCACGGCTTAAGGGAGACCGTAGGAGAGAGTGAGAGTTCAATCACCCCTTTAATAGGCCAGTTTTACACCGAAGAGTTCTTTGTTATAATTTTGGCTCAATGGGTCAAAATTGGGTGGCCGACATGGTTGAATGACTTATTTAGCTCTTCAATGCGGGCTTCGGGAGGCTATTTGCATAGCATCGATAACCAACAGTATCGAGTGAGTTCTGCCGAAAATCACGAGTTATTGCTGCCAGAACTCCCGAGACGCTGTTGGTTATCCTGCTTCTATTACCATACTTTTGCCGTTTCCATTGTTCTAAGTGTGCAGTCTAATTCCAGTGCTCAGAAAATAAATTCAATTCTAATTCCCGTAACCTAGCGACTTCCAACAATTGCAACTAAGATGGGTGCCTTCTACTGCATACTTATCCCGCACACTTATACTGCACCCTTCTACCGCACACTTTTGTTGATGTGATAAGATAACTGAAGTTTCAAGGCCAATTCTTGCTCTTTCTTGCACTCCTATGATCTCCGTATGACTGTAACTGTGTTTCTAACCTACGTTTGCCTCCGACAAAATCTAGATTTCTTTCAGATTAAGCGCATAGGCGATCTAGCTATTACTTGATATCAAATGAAACAATGAATGTACCAGCTTTTCAGTGACTTGAACGATTAACGCAATAGCACGGAGAGGGAGACAGCAGCGGCCATTTTTTTGGCAGTCCGTTTGGTAGCTCTCTTCTGTTTGCTAATCCGGCAGGGGGCCGTTTCTTTTGCTCATCTAGCGCTAGTGACGTTTGCGTGACGTAGGCATTTAGCAAACGTCTGCAGCTGCTGCGCTGCAGCAAGGAAAAGCAACACACGGAAAAACGTTTATTACTCATATTCGAGTGACTTGCTACCTTCTCTTAGCTTTGTGGGGACTCTTTGTGTAACGACAATCGCCACCAATACTGTTAAAATCATTTACATCAATAAGCCTAGGGACGAGAAAATGCTGGTCCGCCATCTTCAGTCGGCGAATTCAATGGGAAAACAAAAACAGTTTCTTGGCGTTGGTGAGTCTTACGCTTCACCATAACGTCGTGGTGAGGGATCGCAAAATCCTCCGAGTGTTGAGCACTTTGGTGAGCTACAAAGACTACGCTGAGCTTTCCAGTGAGTTTAGAAAAGTACACAATTTACGAACGCTAAATTATAGCAAATCCACGTATCGTATAGTGGGCATGAAGAACGATCAGCCATGGACTGCGTACAAGCATAGTGCAAGACCTGTGCAACATGAATTGAATTGCTCTAGCGGTCTCTCCGGTTGTCAGCTATAAAATCATGTGAATTTCAGCAGGGTGCCGATATCGCCTTGGTAACGTTCATTGTGGTTGAAGACGGGTTACCACGAAATCAACGTCAGCAGCATTTAGCGCCATCTACCACCAACTAGTGCTAACTAGTACTTGCTTGTAGGAAGCGAAGGAATTGCACAAAGATATTTCTTTTAACGACACAAACTATCCTCGTGCCTATTTATAATTTAGTGAATATTTGGTACATCCTTGTGCACCTGGAGGCAAGCTATAACAGTTAACCATATCACTGTCACTAGGCGGGCCACGGTAGACTAAAAAGTCTAGTTATGGTAATATCATTAACTGATGCAGCTTGCATCCAGGTGCACTAGGACATACTAAATTATTCCTCAACAAGCACGCAGCTTGTTTGTGTCGTTTAAAGAAATCTCTTTGCATTCCTTCGCTTCCTGCAGGCAAGCGCCAGATGGCGCAAGATGGCGCTAAGTGTTGCAGATTTTCATTGGTGGCAACCCACTTTTAAGTATTCCTATGCATTGTGTGGCTAAATTTGGGTAGGCCTGTCTGTCCATTCATGGCAACAAGATGACAGATGATGGATTCCAGTTGAAGAACCATTCTACCCATGGAATTAAATTATCATTGTGGCATGCTTCATCCCGAGTTTCGGCTGCCTACTCCGGATTCCTACTCACGCAACGATAATAATTTAAAGCCAAGGTTAGAATTAGTCTTCAACTGGAATTTTTTATCTTATTGTCGAGGATAGATAGGCCTACCCAAATTTTGCTACCCAATGTCAGAGATATACTTAAATACAGTGAACGTTACTGCAACGCAATATCACTTTCATCGTCTCTCAGAGCTTCAAGCAGTCGCTGCTCGGGATCTGAACCAGTGTCATGGCTGCAGTTTTGCCGTGATACGGCACTGCAATATGCACACATTGCAGGTAACTGATATGCACAGTACATCGTACCAACACCTACACACATAAGATGCACCATACTGTGGGAAAGAGGCCACAGTATGGCGCAACATGGCAGTGCAAGTATGAAAGCCAAGATAACCTAGAGTCAAATACCACACCAAGGAAACGTACCTGCGGGACCACACGAAATAATAATAATAATAATAATAGTTGGAGACAAATAATTTTATGAACTGAGAGACTGATAAGCAAATAAACCGTAGCATTACATTAAAAATATTAATGAACACAAAGAATGTTTAGTCCTTTTGGTATTATTTATTTTGAATTGGGATATACTCCAGTAAAACAGCCCTCTAGCTTTTGTGGATAATACGGCTAAAAATGTTTTCGCACTCAGCCTGTAACCAGACTAAAACTAACTCATGCTAATTAATTTGAAATTATACCCCTCGCACTGTGCGCTCGGGATATAATTGCAAAATAATTAGCATTCGTTAGTTTTAATGTCAGGTTACAGGCTTCGTGCGAAAACAGTAGCCGTATTATACACAAAAGCTCTAGGGCTGCTACCACTGATTATTGATTGGGCTAGTTGAGGGAGCTTCTTTAATGCTAACAAATTTAACATATTTAATGCCTTGAAAACTTTTAAAGTAAACATTTCATCTTCCTGCCGTTAAATTTTATTGATAACAGCTTCCGTGGCAGTGGTGACCGCAGGGGATGTACATAAATATTGAGGAGCAGCTTCTCGTTTACAAAAAAAATTTCTTGGGAGAGGAGTTAGGAGCAGCCCTCAGTTCACTATGCCAGCACCAAACACTAAAACTGTGTGATACTTGGGGTCAGGCCCGTCAGATCGAAAACCCAACAGATAGAATATATTGCACGGCCCGTCAGATAGAAAATTTTCGACCTGACGGGAAAATTTATTTCTATGTAATGGGAATTTTTTTCTATCGAATGGGATTTATTTCAATACAAAAGGATTTTTTTCTTGCTAAAGGAGCGTGCAAGCATTATGTCAACAAGAAAAGTCGTGTTGATCACGACTGGTGACGATGGAGTTAGCAGTTGGAGACATAAAATGGTTGCACCATTTTTAGAACGAAGCCTGCTAGTAAACCCATTTTTATAACTCGTACATATTAAATGCACTCTGGCTTTATAAACTCATTCCCCCCTGCGAAAATGTGTAATTCTATGACGTACTGGTTAGGTATTCTTTTTTTTCCCAGTGGTTGCAAAAAAAATATCTGTTGGGAAAAAAAAAATTATCTAATGGGAAAAAATTGTAGCTGTTGGGAAAAAATTCTATCTGACGGGAAGTGCACATTTTAATGATAATGATAATGAAGGTTTAAAACACAAAATGGTCAGTGTTTTGGGAAACGGGAAGGCATGAATGCCACTTACCCCGGTCCGACATTAAAAAAGCAAGAAACATTTAAGAAATCTTCCCCTTTTTTTTTCTTTTTTCCTTCTTTTTTTTTCAAAAAAAAAAAAATGTTCCCCTCCTCCGAAACTTCCTCACAAGCCCAATTACGGGGTTGGGGGACAGAAATCTGGTCTTTTAAGGAAACGCCTCAGATCGACCTCCTCAAGCCGATGTCGGAATGAGCCCACGGACGGAGCTGATACCACCGATTCTGGTAGATAGTTCCAGGGCTCGATTACCTTCACTGCAAAGAAGGATCTGCGAATCTCCAACCAGGCAGGGAGTTTGGTCAGCTTGAAAGAGTGGCCACGAGTGCACATGTTCGTTTACAAGTTAAAAAGTGGGATGGCAATTAAAAGAACCATTTTAAAGGTCAGGATTAAATCTACCTTCAGGCGCCGGAGCTCGAGGGAATCAATTCCGACCTTCCCTAGACGCAAAGCGCAAGGAAGGTGTGAAAGGCCCGGCAGGGTTTTGGTAAATCTCCGCTGGACAGATTCCACATGGTCAATGTCACTAAGGAGGTAAGGGGGCCAGACCTGGCAAGCATACTCAAGCAGTGGGCGCACATACACCTTGAATGCCCAAACCTTAATCTTCGGTTCACCAGAGGTGAATACACGTTTGATGATGTGTAAGCGATTGTAGGCGCTATTTACAATCCTATCGCAGCGGTGGGATGGTTTAAGATTAGATGAAAACCAAACTCCGAGAGTTTTTACCGTGGTCCCATTTGGTAGGGCATGATGATTTAATGTATATTGGTGAGACTGAGTTTTATTACCGATATGGAAAGAAACACATGTGGTCTATCGTGCAGGGATTGTTCTAACGGTCAGTAAGGTTGCGGGGGGGGGGGGGGGGTCCAATGTCATGCCGTTCAATTTGCTCCCGTTCAAAATAAATTGTATACTGGGTTACATCCCTGATGGTTACGATGCTGAAGCCCTTGCACCCATGTCCGGGTTTATCAAGTCGTCTGTAAACGACCAGCTTAATATTATCTTGGGTGACTACAATCTCTCAACGGTTAACTGGGAATCGGTGCACGCCACAAACCGTCACCAGTAGAATTTCCTGGGGGATTTGTTACAAGCAGGTTTCAAGCAATTGGTTGGGGAGTCAACGAGGGGCTTGAGGACGCTTGATCTAATCTTTGCGGATGACCCAAACTTGGTTTTTTTTTTTTTATCTGATAGTACTTCTTTTCCGTGGGACGTTCGATCATTTCGATCTGATAGGTTTTCGATCTGACGGGATGACACCTTACGAGGAACCGCGTTCCTATGTGCCCCATTTCTTTATTTCCCAGTTTACGATTCCCAGAAAATTCTGAAGGAGTGCAAAACCATGTACCAAGTAGCACTTCCCTGCCAACCAATCCTTTCCACTTCCCGTTTCTCCTCCTTTCTCCCGATACAGTACGTATATGTGCATTGGATATTTCAGTGGTGGGGTACCCCGCAATACTGGCGTGGTGGAGTGGGGGGGGGGGGACACTAATCATTACTGTCATACAGTTTGCAGAACGTGGTGCCGTCGAGTAAGTAGACAACACACACAAAACCAGACAAACAAATCCCTAATTTCGTTGTTTCACACCTCGACAACATAGTTTCGCATCATTGGTTGCTATCGGGTAATGATAAAATTCGCTGTCTTAGATTCAGCACGCTGCTTCTCCACAAGAGAGTATCGTAACCGAACTTAATAAACATTTTAACGTTTAACTAGAACGCGTAGAAATCATATTAGACATAAGAAAGGTCAAGACGAAACAGAAGAGAATAGGACATTTTGGGTGTGTGCGTGTATGTTGCTTTCTCAGGGAGAAAATATTTCATTAATTTTCTTTTGATTTGCTCTAAGTTGTGTAAGAAGGAAGTCTTCACAGAATTATTGTAATACTCTTTGATTCCTAGCGAGGTCGTTTTTCAAAGTGCCATGTGTACATACATCAGCAATGAAATTCGATCTTGCATACTCTTGGCTCGGAGACCACGGCTTTGACTACTTATCAGTGGTTGCACCTACTAATAGTTCGAAAGTTAAATGAAAACTAGAAGATTGCTACTAGCTGTTGCAATCTTCAAGTTTTCATTTAACGTTTAAAGTATTATTCCGTGCGATTAACTTGGCTGATAGGATTAACCTTGGCGGCCTTTCCCTGGTTGAATATATTACTACTTTGAAAGGCCGACCCTTTTTGGAAACTTGGCGGCTGCTCTTATACCAGTTTTGGTTTTGGGTGGATATCACAACTTTCACAGGCCTGTGAATACAAAGAATTCCTCTGTCTAATAGTCACCGCTGCCTTTTTTGTCTGGAGTGTCGCTTACCGTAAAAAAAAGACCAAACCTTTGCAATAAAAGATAAAGATATTCTGTCTCTTAGTTAACCACCTATTTGCAAAAACAGTGCATTCTGACAATTAAGTACTGAAACGATAAGCGTATAACACTTAAGCCTGTTATAATCTTCTGTTGGATGACAATACAAACAATGGTTACAACAATAATTTTGTACTTACGAGTTACGAGCCACTTCAGGGCCACGTGCTTCTAGCTGCAACCCCCATTTTAGAAAAAGGCGCTTCCCCATATGACGCTTTACCTGTCTGCTGAAATTTAGATCTGGCAACTTTCCCTAATGAGCTGTAGAGGTGTCTTTATACCCTATGAGAAATAACATGGGAGCCTGGTGACAGCTAGTTACTAGTTACTAGTAACACTCAACGTTAGTGAGGGCACATTTTCTCCATAAAGAACACGTTCCAAATTTTCGTGTTGAGGTTTTCTTTGTTACTGGACCCAAGACACCTGATTCAAACGATTTGCAAAGATTTCTACCACGTGGGGAATTTAAACCAGTATGCTGAAATCACGTATAAGTTGGTTTCAGTTAAAAGACACAGTCTGCTAGTGAGCCGCCATCTGACAACAATTACACTCTAACAATTCCGCTCTAACAATTAAGCTCCAACAACAATAAAACGTCTACTTGGCGGCGACACACTAGTGTGTGTCTAGATTTTAATTTTTCACAAGAAAAGGTACATAGTAGCTCAGCAAAACTTTGAATTGTGTTGAGAAAAATAGCTGCTGAAGCGATATGTTGTCTGAGGGAATTTCCAGGATGCACAACTCTGTGGGTGAAGAAATGGTGGCAGGTGTTCAACTTGGTGGTAGTGCCATGAATCCTCCGTGAATGGCCTCCAGTGTCAATTGGGCAAACGAGAAGTCGGGCGGATTAAGATAAGTAAGTTGAGGCAACTGTGATTCGTTGAATCCATGTTTCCTGTATGGGTGACCTCTGGTGACTCCCTGAAGCCAACGTGACGGATTAGGGTAGATAAGTATATAACGGTAAGTATGGTGAACCGTTTTGGTAGCCTTTGTCGAAGCCATGTTCCTGAATGCGTCAAGTGATTTACGTGGATGTGAAGAAGTCAGACGATTGACGTACGTTAGCAGGTGTAATCATGACTCACTCTAATCATATCCATCGTTGAAGCATGCTTTATTTGTTGTAGCCCATCTGGCTATGTCGTTGTGTTGTTTGACGGGATAAGGATCGAGGCATTTGCAATTTTCGCATTTTTCCGGGCCGTTTCTCTTCTGTATTAAAAAAAAAGGATTTGTCAGTTCTGGGTGAGTACCATAATGCATCTTGATGGGAGTGATCAACTAAACAAGAATTAAGTCCAAACTATCACATGACGTATGTTAAAGGGAGCTGGCATACAAAAAATATTTGCCCACTGATACTACTTTTCTAATTGTACTACCATATTTGCCCCTTTCATGGGAATCATTCATTGTAAACTAGTTCGGATGACCCCCTCCCCCTAAAAAAATGAATCACCCATGACACAAATTGTATCAGTTTATTTGCAGTTTAGACTTAATATCTCGGGTAGGAAAAAGCGCGCGTGGTTCAGCCAAGGTGACAGGTGAAAGAAGCTTAAAATCTGGATAAATAGTACAAAATTAACGCTAATTCAAGTTTCGTTCCAACCACAGATGAGGATCTTTCCATGAATTCCGGCACAAACTAGAAGCTCTAAACTGGGAATCCGAGAGAAATTAAGGTTCTACATTCTGCTTAGCTGGTTGACATACCTTTTCGTTTACCACCAAGGTCTAAAACTACGTGCACATTTAAATATAATAGACTCGTACGTTGATTTCGCATAGGAACAAATTCGGATTTGTATTTGAAGGATTAAAATACTTACTTTTTTTATAGGCTCACCGAATGCCCTCCCTCCGTTTCCCGTCATAGCGACGAAAGCTGATGCCATATGCAAGATCTGCATATTCCAAGCAAAGAAGTTTTGGGGGATGCAAGGAATTTTTTACGCACACACCATCAACAGCTCACAATGAGTATTACAAGAAGAAACCAACCTCTACCTTAATATCAACTTAGTCTTGTCTAGCATTTATCGTTTCAATCCTAGTCTGCTGACGTAGGGCAATGTCCTCCAAAAGGGTTGCCTGCTGAACACATTGTTTTTGAAAAGTTACATTATTTCAGTGCTATTATGGAGAAGCGAGAAGCTGCCCTAGGACCACATACATGCACGTGAAAACTTCATTATACGTAGTGTATACAAGAACCTTAATAATGTGAAAGAAGAAAATGAGGCCCTTGTCTGCCATGTCAGCACTTAAAATTGTAATCATCTATGGAGGCCTCAGCCTATACCTACCGTCAACAGGACGAGAAACTGACTGAATACAGCGGCCAAACCTACTGAAACATCCCTGCACGTTGATGTTGAAGATGCATGTCTATCAAACCTTGGGGGATCAAAACACCAAACTAGGCAGTAATGGGAAGAATCTTCCATTGACGTGACTGTGACTGATGACCTCAACCTTGTCACGATCACCTATTACCATCAACCAGTGGGTCACAGTGATCACAAAGTTATCACAAGCAGTACTATACCATCGAACAACATGTCATAATTACAAAAAGCAAACTCATAAAGAACTATCAAAAAGCTAACTGCAAAGAAATAAACAGTGCTTTAAAGTAATACGGTTGGGAAACTTGGAAAAAAGGTAACAACTGAAGGTAATGTGGGTAGATGGAACGAGCCGAAAGCCTTTACACTTGCCTTGAAGCAGTGCATGAGAAAGGGCCTAAAGGCCTTAGTGGGGAAAAAAAAGAGTTAAAAAAAGGCTAAGAAAGGGGTAGAAAAGGGTAAGAAGTGAGAACGAAAATAAAATGGTTCTCAGAAAAGTTCCACTAAAACTTCATGTGTACCATTTTCCTAAAAGTTGGCTCTGCTGTTTCGAGGGGGGGGGGTCTATGTACGCTGTTGACCTAGAAGCACTCAAGGAATTCAAAGCTAACGGAGCTGACAACATTTCCTAACAGTTTATTTAACTGCAACCCTAACCTAGAAGAACCTCTTACTATTACATTCAACATCTCACTTGACAATAGAATACTGCTTTAAGTGCGAAAAATACCAGTGTAGTACCCATATTAAAAAAAAGGCAACATTAACTATAACCACTAAACTACAGACCCAATAGTCTCACCAGCACTGTTGTCAAGGCCTCGAAGAACATAGTAAGAAAACTGAAATCCTTCTCGTGAACGAAAACTGGAAAAATAAGTCCCAAGATGGGTTAACTAAGAAAAGTTCTACTTCACCAACATGCTTGAGGCTTACAATAACATTAGGAATGCATTCAATGAGTGTCCCATATGACATCGTTTGCATTGATTTTGAAAAGGCTAAAAACTGACCACTAGAAATAACTGGTAGAGCGAGTGGCAATTGCCCATTGCAAAGGCAAAATTATGACCACTGCGTAAATAAAAAAGAAACCAGTCTTGCACAACTTGGATCACTTTGTGCTACCGGATGTTTGTACGGTGCGAAGCTTTAGAGTTTCGTTTTGTTCGTTCCTAAACGGACAACTCATTATAATCACATTGTAGAAAATACTGTTAACCGTCTGCATATCGTTCAACATGCCTTTGCTTTGGGTGACACTTCTATAGTAGGGCGGATTAGCACTATAATCGTGCACGAAGTGCACGAATAAACTGATTTTGGAAGCTAAGCCGCCCTACTATTAATTTGATTTGAGCCTTTAAAGTCTACTTCCGACATATGCTTGAATATGCCTACCAGGTTTGATCTGCGTCTGGAATGCCTCCAATGCAACTTTACTAACTAAAGCCTCCAGCCTGACTCACTCAAATTACGTTGCATGAAAACAGACCTTATCCATACCTTCAAAATTATATTGGGACTTCTCTCTAAAGTTACCCCTGTTTTCTAGCTTTCCATGATAACACATACTTAAGGCCATATCCACAAACCGGTTATACCTGCGGCCAGGTAAGAAGTCCGCAGATCCTTTTTCGCAGTCAAGGTTGTCACATCTTGAAACTCCCTTCCTGTGGCTGTGGTTTTGGCAGCCATTATGGGTACTCTCCTTTTTCTTTTTTTTCGGGGGGGGGGGGGGGAGGAAAGGAGTTAGTGGGGGAGGAGGAGGTGATTGGAAATCTCTTCCCTAACCCGTCATTGACGCAAAATCCTTCAAAAATGGACCGGACACGTTCACTTAGAGCAAGAACTTTTTTTCCCATGATGGTTTTATACAGAGGAAGTTTTAAAGAAAAATACATGCAGCTCTCGATTTACATAATTAACATATTAATATGTACAAACGGAAATGTTCAAGGAAATGGTAGGAAGATGGTTCACCTGAGACAGGACTTTAAAAAGATTTAGACTAATGAGTGAGCGAAACGAGCGAAATTCAGTGCTCATCTACACTGTTAACAAAGAATACAGAATGAATAACATTTTATGCCAAAGCAACACTAATTGCAAAACAAAACGAACCGGTTTGATGTTTAAGGTAAGATTTAACACAGGGAAGAAAAGCTAATAATCTTTCCTGTAAGTTTTCAGATGCCACAATGTTGCTGTAGTATTCTGCCTACATGAATCCTTACTACTGTGCATTAAAATGTTTTTTACGTTTCTATTGCTTTTGCTTTTTGAACAAGGCAGATAAGCCAACGATTGATGTCTGCGCGCACGAATTACTGCTACTTGACTAAACAACATAGCTGAAAAAATGGTAAACTTATCGCCGTGTAGCACGTCAAAAGGGTGATGTACGGAAAAGGAAACAACTTGACTAAAAAAATAGGCAAAAAGGTAGGCGAATGTGTGTGTGCGGATGTGCATGTATCGCTATAACCTATGTTTTAAATAAATACAGATGTAAACCTATTTACGTTGCCTTTTCGCCTTAACTG
>JAHWFP010265575.1:55341-77662 GCA_023313725.1 Lithobius niger | reverse complement strand
ATAATAATAATAATAATAATAATAATAATAATAATAATAATAATAATGATAATAATAATAATAATAAGGTTGTCATAACACAAAAAAATTTCAAGCTAAAGCAATTACTTCTATTTCCGAGATTTTCTGAAAAATGTGAAAAAACATTGTCGCTGTTCATGTAATCGGCTACTTATTGACAACTTTGAAGAAACGTACTACCAAATTTGCCAATAAAAAATAAACAACAGTGTCAAACATTAAAAGATACACTTTATCACATGGAAAAAAATCCATCAATTAAAACTTTTCCTTATCGGAACTCCCCTGCCCATATAAAATAAATTTACTACCAGTTGTCCTTGACCTGTTTTATTTGTTGTATTTACAACGAAACACTTGTTTCTTTAATTAGCATTTTCATAAAATTTGTAAGTTTAAAGGTGCTATGGTCGTTACTTCCTTGCGCTGCAGGCCATTAGTTGTTGAACAAACAGTACAATTAGTGTTCAAGTATTTTATTGTGAGGATGAAACCATTCATGCCGTCCTCTCTGCACCTTTAAAAATTCACAAGTTCAGGAAACTATTACGCAGAAATTCAGAACATAAATACACCTGCAGGTTCCCTCCGAAGCACAGGAAGGCACACTAAGAGCAGTCAGGCTGGGGAAACGATGGCGCACAGTTGAGAATAAACCCGAGATGAACCTTTACCGTGTTATGGCCTGACTATTCGGGGCAAACAACACGAGAACATGACAAACCCTAACATTAGCTGTTGGAATTTGTGACGTGCACCTACGGTCTAAAAAAGTAGCCTAAATGGTACAATAGCTTTAAGGTACTGGAACAGGACAGATACTCACAAATTGTCCTTCGTCAATTCCTATTACGTCAAATTTGCTCCATTCATTGGCTTGGCTTTGCAGCAGTGTCGCAGAAACTGCTGGTAAAGTTTGGCTGCAAGTCAAGTTGTTAACATTTAAAATGTACTACAGGAAGACAATGTACGCTCCTTCCAACAAAAATGAAAAAGAAAAGTATTCTAACTTGTCGTGAGTTGCAATTCCAGTTTTATCGTATCGGACATCGTTGGCGTATTTGATTATAAGACATTTGTAATTAGCAATTTGGTATCTTTTCAAGCGACGCATTAATTCCGTTCTGAAATAAAAAGTAAAGCATGTCTATTTTGTAACATAAATAGAGAATAGGTTTTAAAATTTACAAGAAAAGTAATCTTTGTGTACAAAACTTACGTTTTTCCCGAGAACATGGGTCCAAATATGACCTGTAAGTAATAAAGAAATAATGATAAATATTTTTAGTATGTGTGGTTGCTTAGCTTTCTTGTAAGCAGGGTTGCCACAACGATATTTTTTTGGGGAAAAAAATAACCGACCAAAGAAAAAAAAGGGATTACGGCAGGGGACCATCAAAAATATTTATAAAATTCAGCAATTTTGATAGGCTACTGAACAACATTACATGCCTACAATAGGCTAGGATAAAAAATGTCTGCTTGTTTATCGTATACCAGTGTGTGATTAAAAGATAACATACGACAGGGGTGCTGGCAGAATTTTCTGATGGAGATTTCCAAATAATTGGTGCTCTCTCTACTTCCAGCCAGGGGGGTATGGGGGAGCACAGTGAGCTCCCCCAGCGGGCAAGGAAACGTAATTTAGTATTTTGGAAACATTTCTGGCCTGTAGTGGCTACTCCCTGTACTTGACAATTCGCCTTCGGAATAAAAATGTGCATCCTCAAACACCCAAAGGGGGGTTTTCTACGCAACTCGGAAAAGCCCCGGGACGCGCACATGTACGATTCCTCAGAAACAATTTGAAAAATAGAAAAAAAGACGGAAAAAAAGCAAAAAAGGTGCGTTTTCGTTTTAAATTTTAAAAAATCACAAAAGCTAATGAGGCAATCCTGCTTGCAGGCAACAGAAATCCTCGACTACATGGCAGAAGAAAATTGAAGTTATTGTAATTTTCTTCGGTCATGTCTCGTTTTCGCCACAGTAGTCACCGGTATTTTCGTTATTCCTCGACTAGCATCATAGCACCACATGAGGGATAGCACACTTTTTGGCTTTGTAGGCTACTATTTAATGCAGAAATCTTAAGAAATGTAGCCTTAGAATCTTCGTAACCGTGAATCTCTCGTGAACCGAGTAACGCAACAACGTAGTCAAGAAAACTGCAGTAACTGTACCATATGTCTCCTTAAGAGAACCTTCGGAAAAATTCCAGCTGATAATTTTTTGGCAGATGTACAAAATGTTAAATGTATATAATTTTTTTACGGTTCATATGTCGTCATCTAAACCGAATGTTCCATTGTTTTCCAGGCTCACTAGTCACTAGTTCCGTTTTCCTTGCAATTTTTCAGACTGAATATTCCAATTTTGACCGAGTTTATTTAGGCTACGCAAAAATAAAAAAAAAATAAAAACAGTTTGGTTTATGGGTGAGATTGCAAATCAAAGCACTATTTATTTTATTTTATTCTATTTAACTGACCACATTTTTTTGACATATAGTCATGTACCTAGCTAAAAGCTGAATAATAATAAATTCTTTGTGTTTTGAACTAGAAGCTTGAGTTAGCACCACTGAAAAGTTTGTTTCAAGCTGGTTTTTAGTGGGGTGGAATGTAAAAAAAAAATGGTAGGCCTAAAAATTTGGCAAAAATAGAATTTTTAGCTGGTGGACCAAGACCCTGATAATTTAAGGCACACGCCTGCAAACCAAACAATTAACTTTGTGTGGCCTTATTTATTTAATTTACTTTTTTAATGCACTGGTGGAATGGACTGACAATGTTTACAACACTTGTTAGTTGCTACGGTAAATAATTTTCTTTTTTACATCAGCTCCAAATTATTCCTTAAACCTCACTGTCAAGTAAATTCCAGGCTATTCCAGCTTGATAAATTGACAATTCCATCCTTTTCAAGGCCTTTTCATAGTGTGCAACACCTGACTCTATTTGGAGCACGAGTTTTAGAAGAGATCAGTCATTTTTGGGTACAGCGCAGTACAAGCAGGCTTGTGAGTGCAGTATAAACCATAAAACAATGTAATCATAACTGGTGGGCCTACAACTATAATAAAGGTGTACCAATGCGATCAGTGATTCCAGGTTGAAAAGACTTGTGTCATTCCATGTCATTCTATCTAGCCAAGCAGATGTCTACAATAGTTATGTATGTCATCCACGGAGATCATACACAAACAATTTACACACTTTTAAGGGCTTTTTCTAGAACCAATATATTTTTCAAGGGCTTTTCCAACAGCAATACCATTTTTTCTACAACCTATAATCAACGAACTTGCTCAACTAAGGCTACTCAACTCCAAATTGGGCCTAATTTTACTTGGGAAAAGCAAACAACACTTCGTCAAATATTTAAACGGCCATGTTTTAATCATGCACGGAAAAAATTGCTCCCCCCTCAGTTTTTTTTTGTTTGGATTACGTAATAGGTTAGTTGCACTGGTTCGAATTTCACCAGACAGGATACGGCATTTCACCAGGAAGAGTGTTTTTATCGGTTTCTTTTTTCCGGCATCTGTTTCCCCGTTGGCTTTTTTCCTAGATTCGATTTAATAGTCTGGTAAACAACTGATGATGAAATCAACAAATGAAAAAGCTAAACATAATATTTTATGACAAACATGCAGGTAATTTAAATCAATCTCTCTCTTGCTCAAAGCTGTGGCATTATTTTAAACTGCAACAAACAAAAACAGCAATTCAAGCACTTTCAAACTTCTAAAGTACCTTGTTTGTAATTATTCTTGCTTTGTGTATGTCTCATTCCAAACCCAATCGGTTGGTACGTTACGAGGAGACAAAACATTACAATTATTTCAAATAATTACGACAAAATTGACTAGGGAACAGACAGCATGGCCAAGTTGGGCAACTTGTGGATAGCTCTCACCATCTAAGCTAACCTCTTGTCCATCCAACGTCGTTATGATGCCTACCCAGCCTAGACTATGAAGCTGACAAAAGAGAATTGGAGGAGGACACTGTTCCATTTAGGTCCCAGCGTGCTACACTGGGATAGTCTGCGTGATACTTACGAACTCTACGGCAGTACTCAGGCTGTACGGCGCAGCCCACCATATACCAAGACTTACAGTACTGTTAGACACACAATAGCAGAATAATTTGCGCAGCCACCTTTAAATTAAAATAACCCAAACTGTTCCGACATACCTGAATTTGTCCTCTTACGCCTGAAGGTGGTACATTGGCATTGTATAAACGCTGGGTGATCGGATCCATTTTAGAGTCGATATTACTGATTTAAAAATGCAGTGAAAAACACTATCACTCGTTTGAGTACCTCCCACCAACGCTGCTGCTTTGAAAACGGCGCCAAATCCTCAGTGCAACTTCGCGCCAGCTATTTTTAATTGGCCATACTTAAAAACAGAAATTCTTAAAAACAGAAACAAAAAATAAAACGTCACACAGCACAGATTTATTTTATATGACACCCAAACTAGCTTTTCTGTTTTAATTAAATGATTAACTATACATTTTTTAATGTACAAAAGCGTAATTTTAATTTCAAGTAATACTAATTAGTTTGAATTGCTTGTGCCAGAAGGATTTGATTGGCTCAAAAGGATTGGCGTTTACTTGTGCCCGAGCGAGGATGGCTATCGGCCCGAAGAACCCACCCACACGCCACATTGAGTTAGCAATTATATATAGTACGTCACACAGATTAAAGAACTCTCCCGCTTGAGAGAAAGAGTTCTTTAATCTGTGGTACGTAGTGACGGAAAAACAGAACGAGGAGAGGACAACACTAAAAGACAAGAGAAACACTAATTAACAAGATAAAACCCTCCCACAGGCGAAAATAATTTTCTCATGTTAGTGGCTCCATCTTCGAGCAGAATTTGTTTTAGATTTCAGGTCTATACCTCAGGTCGCCTTACCTTATATTTGGTTACCTAGGTTACAGCATAGGTTAGAAAGTCAACTCAATACCACATCTTACCTCTTCGTAGCCTACGTAGAACCCTGGCGATAGTTGCGGCTACTAACATCTCTGCAAATGCTTGGCCTTTGACATAGGATGGCGGGAAAGCATTATCAGAGGTATTAGCATAGATTAGAAAGTTAACTAGATGTACCGTCTCACCTCTTCCCATCCTACGCAGACCTCTAGCGGAAGTTGCGGCTACTAATACCTTTGCTAATGCTTTTGCCTTCGAAGCAGCACGAAAGCAAAGCATTAGCAGAGGTATTAGTAGCCGCAACTTCCGCTAGAGGTCCGCGTAGTATAGGAATAGGTGAGACGGTACATCTAGTTAACTTTCTAATCTATGGTATTAGTATCCGCAACTACCGCCATGGTACTGCGCACCATTGGATAAGGTAAGATGCAGTATCTAGTTAACTTTTCAATGTATGGTTACAGTTGGTGATCTTAGTGTCATTAAGACAATTTAGTCGCCTAAGTTAAGTTAGTAGACGTGGATTACTGTCGTTTCCCACTTTTCGCCTTTCATCTATTCATTATTAGACAGTAGGTTCTCTTTTCTTATTATAAATAATTTTAAACCGCTCTTAAATATAATTTTACAAATTATAATAGAGTTAACGGACTGCATGATAGGCCTATTTGGTTGCCTAGCAACATGTTGTATACAGCATGGAGGTTCGCATGGTAAGATGACATTTTCGTTATTTCGTTACGAATTTTTGTCGATAAATTATGTTTAATTAAATATAACATCGCGTCGACTTATTAAACAAGAATGTATGGGAGTAATTATTAAACATGCAGGTTAGGTTTTTTTCTTTTTATTTCAGTAATTTGTTACACACTAGTCTTCAATTAAAGTAAAATAGAACCTAACTAAAAATGGAATGAAAACAAAAATTCAAACGATCTCATAAACTTTAAAAGAAAAAAAAAGGCTAAATCAAAGCTGATCGAAGGGATTAATTTTGAAAAAGTTGCTAATGCCAATTTTTTTATTTTCGATTATTTTTCTTATTTTATGCATACGTATTTTTTCACTTCAAGTGCATGTAGTTTATTAACTCTGGATTGAATTCGTTGATTTTGTCCATATATATATTGCATACAGTTCAACTTCATTTAGTTCAACTTGCACGAAGTTCGACTTCACAGCATGGATTGTCTGCTTGTATCAAGATCTTCTATATCTATCAGCGCAATACGGGACATATTTTAACATATATTATTGGCATATCTGGCCAGTAGATTAAAACTCGTTGCAGATTTTTTTATCCACATGAATTTCATTTTTTGGGGGTAGAAAGATTATGTGACTGTTGGCGCGTCCCTTCCCATCTCACAAAATTAAAATTAAATAATAATAAAATAAGAGTAAACGCTCCTGGGTAATTTTGGTTTGATTTATCTGAAGGGTTTTTCCCCCACTAACTGAGATGTCGACAATGCATTATTATCAACGTAGGCTGTAACACGCAGTGATTGAGTTGCATTCTTGGGACACATAAATTGAATTCCTAATAGAAACGAATTCAACTTCACTTAAATTCGAAAAAAGTGCATGTTGTATACATTCCGGAATATCAGTCTAAAGGTTTAGCCCTCTTCGTTACATTTCCTAACTGTTACGGCTGCTGGTATAAACGCTCCCACTACCTTCCTTAAAGCATTAATTCAACGGTTTTAATTGCTTTTAATGTAACACTGCCTCACTTTTTACGTAGTTTATTTGCTTAAGTATTGGCAGCCTTACAATAGGTACTTGAATTTTCAGGTAAATGAAGGAAATTTAGGCTAAGATTTACAGTTGAAAAAAGGGAAATTATTTTTCTAGAAATGAAATAGCTAGTGAAAGTGATGTACTTATATTCGACTAAGCCACAAATAGACTGCTTATTATAGATTAGAATTTACTGAAGAAAAAAAAAACATATTTAGGCCGAAATGCGTTACATTTTGTGGTGATGGAGGCTGATCGATGATGGACAACTAGAAAGTCATGCTAAGAGTAAGCGGTTACCAGGATCCTGCAGCACTTATTCTGGCCTATTGTACCTCGTCGTCTATCATGATTGGAACTTTAATAGTTAGAATCCCTCATCTTCCCTTGGAACTTTACTAGTTAGAATTCCTCATCTTCCCTTCCCTTTACCAGACTACATTCTATTTCTAAAAGGTCTACTAATAGTGATTTCACATGGAATAACATTTGCATCTGTGCCACGCCGCCCCGCCCACACCGGATTTCACACGGAATAGTTTTGCGTGTGTGCCATGACTGTCTGTGCTGCGCTTACGCAATTCACACGGAATAATGTTTGGGTGCCGTACCAACGCATGCCTTTGGATTTCAGATGGAATAATGTTTGCGTGCCGTGCCAACCCTCGCCGCTTCCAAGGAATAGTGTTTGGGTGCTGTGCCAGCCCACACCGCACCCATGGATTTCACATGGAATAATGTTTGCGTGCCTTGCCAGCCTGCACCACACTCGCAGTTTTCACTCAGAATATTGCCAGCCCGCACCCACGGATTTCACACAGAATATTGTTCATGTGATGTGCCAGCCTGCGCCACGTCCATTGATTTCACATGGTAAAATGTTTGAGTGCCTTACCAGCCTGCGCCGCAGTCACAGTTTTCACTCCAATATTGTTTGCGTGACGTGTTACCCCGCGTTGTGCCCCCAGATTTCACACGGAATAATGTTCGCATGCCGTGTCAGCCCGCAGATTTTACATGGAATAATGTTTGCGGGCCGTGCCAGCCCACGCTGCGCCCACACGTGTCACGCGAAATGTGGGTTGCCGTTCTTGGGACTGATTATCTAGACCCTTCACGGACAAGAAGGGTTGCCTTTCTTAGACAGGTTACCTTCATGGGTTAGATGGGTTGCAGATCTTTGACAGTTTATCGAGATATGTTATACTGGTTACTTTCATTCAAAGGTTAGATGAATGGCTGGTCTTAAGACAGGTTATGTACAGTTGATGGGTTAGATGAATTACTATAATTGGAAAGATGGGTGGCCATTCTTAGACAGGTTATCTAGACAGATTAGACAGATTGCCTGCACTGGTTAGATGGGTTGCTGTTCTTAAACAGGTTATCTACAGGTTACACTGGTAACCTCGGATTACCTTCACTGGTTAGATGTGTTGCTGTTCTTACAAAGGTTATCTAGACTGGTTAGATGGGTTGCGGTTCTTAGACAGGTTATGTAGATGGGTTGCCATTCCTAACCCATAACTGCCTAGATACGAACGTACGCCTTCAACGTATAACAGCGAAAAACTAAGTCTCCGCAAGCAATCTTTGTGAGGGGCCCCGGGGACCCCGAGCAAAGCGGGCAATCACAGCCCAGTCGTTAGCGTCGTCGGCTCCAAACCAAGAGAATGCCGGTTCGAATCCGAGAACCAGCTCAAGACTCTAAAAAAAGGGTCTGAAAGTTTTTTCAGGCGGTTATGGGTTAAATAAGTTATCTAGATAGGTTACCTTCACAGGTTAGATGGATTGCCATTCTTAGACGGGTGATACCTTTGAGTTAAATAGGCTGCTGTCTTTAGACAGGTTAAACAGGTTACGTTCACCTGTTACAAGTGTTGCCATTTTTAGACAGATTAGACGAGTTTCCTTCAGGGGTTGGATGGGTTGCCTTTCTTAGATCTGTTACCTAAACCGGTCAGATGAGTTGCCATCCTTAGATAGGTTGTCTAGATGGATTATCTTCATGGGTTAGATAGGTTGTCGTTCTTAGACAGGTTATCTAGACTTATCTAGGTTATCTAACCCACCTAACCTTTATGGGTTAGATGGGTTGCCGTTCTTAGACAGGTTTTCAGTCGGGTTACCTTCATGGATTAAATGGGTTGCGGTTCTTTGAAAGGTTATGTAAAAGCGGGTCTTTGCGTACTTTGTTGGATTTTGGCGTGCTCGAGCGGCTTAGCACTTAAACTTGCATTCAGTATTTTTCTTCAATAATTAAGATTAACTTGATTTATTCTATTAATTTTATTCTCGTATAATTTGTCAGGTGAATTCTTGTTTAAATCTTTATAAATTTGTCAGGAAAAAGAATCAAGATCCAACTTGGTCCAAAGGACGCACTTTACGATCGCCTTGGTCTTACTATTTCATGAAATTCATCTAAATTTAAACTCAAGGAATATTTCAACAGGCCGTGCATGTTTCGAAAGTGATGCGACTCGGATAAGAAACAAAAAAACAATTAACATTTATTTACACTAAAAAAGAACATCAATAATTGTCCACAAACACTCGGTGTGTTCCACCATCATCAACTCATTGGCTTTCAATCAATAAAACAATCATTGACATTTCACAAGACATTACCTTAAGGCTTTACCATTGATTGATTATTAACAAAAAAAGTCCATCCGTCTTCAACACTCTTGATGGTTTGTTTTAACGTTTATTGCATGTGTTCATGTTTTCAAATTGACACTCTTAACCTTAACTATATGACGTAAGCTAAGATTTCTAGCTAACAGCTTTCTAATGAATAATCAAATATTTCCGATATTTATGTCTAAGTTCATTTAAATTTGGTCACTTCATTTTCTAGTCCGAATCTGATTTAGAGCTAATTTAAGTTCTTTCCCTTTCATACAGAATAGGAAGTTGTCGTTCGCCGTGCCTTTGCCCTGGTTCACCGTCTCAATCGCCCTTCTCCCAACTTGTTTTACGCATCTTTTATTTTCGTCCGACCCTCAAGTAACGTGCAGGAACCTTTAAGTCATGCTCATCGTGGCTGGTGTCGCTCCTCTCTCTCCTGCTGAGTTTTCGGTCTACTATCACCAGCGGGGGTAATTCCCGTTGTGACGTCAAAGATTTTGCGAGCGCTTGGCCCAACATTTCCCTGAGCTCATTGCTCTTAATTTTCATTGGTTAAATAAAATTACTTTTTAATGGATTTTAAACTTGTTAATTTTATTACATTTGTATTTCCGAATCTGCTTTAAAAACTATAAACTAAAAAAACTGAAGTGTTTATCCAAACGTGCTTTTGTTCACACGCTTGTTCTTAGCTACGGCGTTTTCATTGCATCCACTCGCCTCCCAAGCTGTCCTTACACTCATAAAACTTGTATAAAAACTGCTGTAATTCCGGTTCTTACAGTTACTTTCATGGGTTGACATTGTTAGACAGGTTATCTGCACAGGTTAGTCGGGTCACGATTAGATGGGTTGCCGTTCTTAGGCTATCTAGACAGGTTAGAAGTTATCTTCACGGTTTAAATGGGATGCCGTTCTTAGACAGGTTTCACGGGTTACCTTCATGGGTTAGATGGAACTAGCTAGTTTAAACCAATCTAACAGTCCACCGAATGTGGCTGCCACCAAGTTCACTAATAGTGATCTCCCATCACATTTTTTTCTTTGTTCCTTAGCAACCTTACGTGTTATGCCCATTGAGGGCGTTTTAATTCAATTAAATAATAGAGAGCAAACAAAATTACCAAATTTAAAAAAGAATTAACACCTACATCAGCACAACAGAATAATTCAATTTTGTCGATTACCGACCATGACAAAAAATAATTTTTGTATCAACAGGGTGGCGTTCTACCTGGAAAACCGGGAAAATTCAGGGAATTTATCAAGTCTGGAAAATTCAGGGAAAAAAATCTGGCAATTTGAAAAATATTTGCCGAAAATCGGGGAATTTGAACATTTTCCGGAAAAATCCTTCACATATAAATAGGTCATTCGGATTTATTTTTTTACTTGTAAAACCTTCACTTCATTTCCTTTTTGTTTCTTTTCTGATAAAGCGAAAACTCCTTAGGCCTAAGTAATGTAGGACGTTACGTGTTAACTGAGTTTTTAGTTTTGTTCGGCAGATTGTGGCCTTTTCCTGCTCTTTTCCAATGCCAGTGCAATTTTTGATTTAGCAAAGCAATGCAATATAGTTATTGCCATTTGAGGGAAATGCGAAAAAACATTTTTAGTCCTGTACTTCACCTTCTTTCGACCAAAATAAAATCAAAGTGTCAGTATTGATCTGGAAAACCTGGAAAAATGAGGGAATTCCATGATGAGGTTTTGAACGCCAAACTGATCAAGAAGTACAAAATTTCAGTGAATACCTAAAGTCCAAATAAATGTCAGTGTCTGTGAAGACAAAATTAGGTAGCATAAAGTCGTTTTGGTAATATGCTACATTGCAAGCAAAGGTACGTGTAAACGAGAAAACCTTACTTGCTTTAAAAGCTAAATCTGAAAATAAATATTTCTATGTTGCTAATAATGTTCCTATAAATGAATCGGCTGAATTTTGAATGAATACTCGGAGGATGTATAGTGGCGGCAGGGAGGGAGGGGGGGTTGGCCCCTGCCACTCATGTCTGTGCTGGCTGTTGTCAGATACCGGGCTATGGGATATATTCTGGACATTTTCTTGACTTTCTGTGTTGCACTTATTTCTTTCCCCTTGTCGGGTTCAGAATTGCTTGAGTGGGCATAGAGGCCAAAAAAAAAAAAATGGTAAATGAGTGCAATATTGTTCGACTCTCCTGACTGGCAGGGACTTAGCAGGCTTCGCTTTCCCATTTTCCAAGCTCATCTCTGCTATTGTAAAGTCATAGCATTAAAACTGTTAAATAGATTATTTAACAAAACTGAAATGTCACACGAAAAGTGAAAATTAACGTCAACCAAGTTGAAACATGTTAAAGTGGGCAAACAACAGAGCATTCCGAAAGTGCCACACACTTTTCACACAACACACGCATTTGTGAATAGTGAGCAGAGGTGGTTGGATTTGTGTACGAGGTAGCCGACATGGATGATGTAACAAATGACGGGTTCACAAAACTGAATTACGATCGACTGCCTTTTTTTCCAACTAAAACCTTTCAAAATTCTGTGACATGTCAAATGCTGGGTTTTGGATGGGCATCTAAAATCTCTGGAAGGGGAAGCGGGGGGCATTTCCTAGCAGCAACCATGCTAGTTCAAAATGTTCATGGGAAGAAGAATAAATTAAACTCGTCCATGCGACCATTATTTTTCAACTTTTTGTTCATATTAAGATTCTTGTTCATATTGAAGGTAGAAACGATAGCAAGTTCACATAGTGCAAGGAATTCAAATTTGTAAGATTTAAGACAATAGTAGCCATAATCATGAAGATGATAAAGCAACAAGGTTTTTTTTCACAGGCCGGTCAAGCTCCTGTCAGTAAGTAACTTTTCAATATTGCTACAATGTCAGATCGTAAGAAACTTTTCTACCGAAAATTGTTTATATCGCAGGTGAGCCTGCTATCACCATCAAAGCGCATATGGAGAGTGATGGCAGCCTGGAAGGTGAGTTTTAATTTATACAGTTCTCTTGAGTTTCTTTCTAAATACTGTCAACTTGTTGATTTTTTTAACCTACGAATGTGTTGTTTTATGCGCTAATTAATTGATCCTTTATACAAACCTTCTTATCAGTTTTTGATTCGTTGTCGTTGCATGGCATTCATCTCACTCACACCTGCAAGTGGCTCTTGAAAGGCAAATTTTAGGTTCCATATTTGGAATAAGTTTTACCTCTTGGAAAACAGGGTAATAATTAACTGGGACATTACGGATATCCCAACATTTCTCATCCTGGCGTGGTATTAGGAAAATGTTTTAACTAACTTGGGAAATGGGATAACAAGTTAACTGGGACGTTGAACAACGGATGTAGTGACCCCACATATCTCACCCTGGCATAGTATTTAGGTTTTACCTAAATTGGGAAATGGGGTAATAAATATAACTTTGATAATCAAACAATGGATGTAGTAACCCAACGTTTCTCACCCCGGCACAGTATTTGAAATATGTTACCTAACTTGGGTTATGGGGTAATAAATTAACTGGGACGTTAAACAACAGATGCAGTGCCCGCATGGGCTCCTTATCCTTACACTTCTCTCTTACAGGTGGAAATATCAGATGTGTTTTAATAAATGTGTGTAGCGTTGTTCTTAAGTTACACAAGTTTATTTCTTGCTATCATCATTTGAATTGATTTTGTATTGATTCTTATCCCGATCTGCCGGTACTTGAGGTAGTTGCTGTATACCCTTATAAGAAGAGATTCCGCCTGCCTTATAACAGCTACGCGCAGATCGCCATCCGCGATTTACCAGAGCCAAGGTTGGCTGGGGTGGTAGCTGCGTTCCTCGCAGCGAAGAACGTAGCTGCTGTCTCTGTTGGCTTTAGGAATATTACAGGAAACAACATCAAGTTAAAAATTATGTCGTCGCAAACCGGAATGATTCTCGTATTTTAACACACAATTTATAATTTTCTAGGCAAGTGTCTTATAATTTTGCTTATAATATTAGGGTTTTATTGGGTTATATTCCCCACATTGTCAATCAGACGACAGTATACTACGATTGTTACCAGGGATTTTAACATGTCTTGTGTAAATTGGGAGGCCAACACCATTAGTTCAAACTTTCAACAGTTATTCTTTGTGTCCGAAATGGAACTAAGACAGTCAACAAACCAACACAGTTGTTAGTGTCGCACCATTTCAAGAGATTCAGCGTAGTAGTACATCACCACTTCCACTCGGTTCTTCACGTGACTCAGCGTTGTGCGTGCGATAAGGCAAAGTTAGTGAACCGAGAGTTGCATGAATGCCAAATTGTGTCGCTGTAATTCGGAAATGAAGAAGCGTCACGAAAGTAGTTCCAACATCTACGTGAGCCAAATGGTAAATATGAGCAGGATGCCCGAAAAAACACTTCCCAATAATCAACACAAAAACTCCTACCACATTTTAAAATGCCGCGAAATATGCAAATGCTGAAATGCGAAATGCCGCGAAATCTGCAACTATGTATGTCTCTCTCGTAAAGCAGCTACTGATCAAATTCTTTTCCCCTCCCGTGTGGGACCGGTGGGTGGAACTGAGATTCTTCGTAGATGTGAAACGAGATGTCTGGGTGTTATTCTTGAAGATAAATTGACATGGCAAAACCACATCAGTAAAATTTGTGACGAGGCATCACGAACACTACGGTTCTCATACAGAGTTCTTCGTGATGCACATCCTAAGGCACAACTGGTGACTTACAAACACCCGCTTTAGGTCAAAATTAGACTATGCTGCTAGTGTTTGGGACTTAACAAAATGCTGTTACCAAAATTGAATCTCTTCAACGTAATGCAGCTAGACTTATTACTCGCCAATTTGGAACTGTCGTCTGTGTTACTAATCTGGTTGCTGATTTGGGGTTACGTACTTTGCAAACTCGACGAAGTGAGAGTAGGCTACTTTTCCGGATCTCTCGTGGAAGCACGGTTGTTGATCCAAACTTGTACTTTCATGTGCCTCACTATTACAGCTGTGGTGATCATGAAAAAAAAATCCGGGTTTTCCAAACATTAAGAAACTATCTACACTTCTCGTTTTTCCCACACACCATCTTCTAGTGGAATGCTCTTTCACCTCATATTGTGAATACTTTGTCCTGCGAATTCTTGAAAAAAAAGCTTATGGATTCCAGAATCGCAGTTTCATGCAGTGACCATGGATGACTGGTTTTTTGTGTTGTGCATTTTTATTGTTTTGGTTTTTTGATCTGCCTATAAATGCTGCCCTAATGCTCCAGCGCGTCAGCAAATAAATAAAATTGATTTTTAACAAGAGATTGATGAATAATAGGTGAATAAACGCTTGTGACCGTACTTTATGTGAAGTATCAAGAAATATTGAGGGGAATCTTGTTTGGAAGGTATGTCTCTTTAATTGTATTTTGGATTTGATATTAGTTGCCACTGATTGTGTTTCCAGTGTAAAAGTTTTTTAATCACTTGGTGCAAGTGCCAACAACGTGGGTCTCCTTCAGTGTACATGGGTCATCACACTCTTAACATAAGTAGGGTTGTCTTCAAAAGCATGTTAATTTTGATGTTTGTCTGCGCTTGGGGGTGTGGACTAGTCTGCTGAACTTTGCAATCTAAAGATGCTTCAGAGTTGTGGGATAGGTTTATTGGCCTTATCCGATGCCATACTGAATATAGTAACTACTTCATTAAGTCGATAACTATTTTCTAAAACCCCTTTTACAGTAAAAAAGAAAAACTTAACTTCCTGGAGTAGATTCGAAATCGCCCCCACAAATGAAAATAAAACATTACCTGAATTGCCAGAATTGCTATTCACATAAATCCAGAGATTTTGAATCCGCTGTCGAAAATGCAATTATCAAGGATTGGTTCATGGGAGCTCTGCTTAATGTAAGGGGAAGGGTCAGAGATTAAGAAAAACTTAAATTTTAACTTAAATTTAAAGGATGAGTGTACACCAATCAGAGAAAAAGATGTGTCAATAACGTTGTTTTTGTTACTGTTTAGCTAGCTAATAAGATTTCTCCCATGTTAAATCCCATAGACTTTATGCTCATGGCTAGCGCAAAATTGAGAAGGCCTACGTACCTGAACTTTTGCACACGGTTGCATAGTGATCTGAGGATGGTCCTTTTGTTGGTTTGGGGGTTGTAGGGGTCAGGAAAAATGCGTGGGAGGGTTTTGAAATTCGCCACGGGCGAATTTAAATTTCGTTTCTTTTCCAAGTTGTAACCAAAGATTTTAAGCAACAATGGCTTGGACAATCAAGACTGGTCCTTAAATTTATTGTAAAAGCCTGGACGAACTAAAAACTGAACTGTAACGAAGGACAAAACAAAGAAACATTAACGTTGCCGTGGATTGCGTAAGAATAAAGGGATGCGCGTTAGATGATCGTTACGCAACAATACGAGCATACACAAGCTAATAGTTTTTTTGTTAATAACCCAAAAATAAATTGCTTTGCATTCTGCTGTTTTAGTAACAGCGACCTTCGGGGGTTTCTGCATGACTAAATGTGAACGAAATCTTGAAAAATTAGGAGGAAGATGAATGGCTAAACTAAACTGAAGGGGATGTGCTGATTGAGTGAGCGAAGCGAACGAATTAGCTATTGTTAGTGTGTGCAAAAATGGGATTGAAGCATCTTAAACAGACGGTGTAACCTTATGTACGTTCAGTCCTATGAAAGTTGTGATATCCACCCAAAACCAAAACTGGTAGAAAAACCCGCCAAGTTTCCAAAAACGATCGGCCTTTCAAGGTAGTGATATCATTCCACCAGGGAAAGGCCGCCAAGGTTAATCCTATTAGCCAAGTTAATCGCTCCGAATAATACTTTTGGACGTTAAATGAAAACTTGAAGATTGCTACCGCTAGAAAAATTCTCAACAAGATCCCGCCACTCAATAGTAGGCAGTCGGTGCATGGTGGATGTACTTTCACAACATTTGCTTTTCACTGTTTCTGAGATAATTTTGTACCTGCGATTGCCCGGTGTTCACTGCAGACGCACTTTAAAGGTGTGCTCAGCTCACAAAAAGTTGGTCTGTTAGTCCTGAAGGCTTCTCTACTACCTTCTACAAAGAAATTTAAGATGTTTGTATTCCACTTTCCTGGATTTTCTAATGTACCGTATAAATTGATAAATTCCCGAATGCTTCAAAATACCAACGTAACGCCAATTTTTCAAAAGGGCAATGCTGATAAACCTTATGACTATACTTTGTTCCACATTATGTTTTCAGAAAACTGACAGTGTGAAGGCACGTTTTCTTCCACTACAAGTGCAAAAATCCCGTAAACATCCCATTCGTAAATTCTAGCAGTAAATTTGTAGAGTCTCCAAGTGTGATATCCACATGTTTTTATACTCTTAGTGCAAGGAAACGAGCCGTCATCCAGTCAGTTTTCTGAAAACATAATGTGGAACAAACTATACACACAAACGTCACTCACTTGTGTCCCGTGTAAGATAATGGAAAATTATTCGAAACACTATGCTAAAGTTTTCACTTGCAAATAATTTAATTACAAGTGACTAATTCGGTTTTCTTCCAGCTCTTAGCTCCTACTAGACAAATAGTTTTGTTATGAGCTGGGAACTCCTTCCAATAAGTTTTTATTAATTTTGCCAAAGAAATCGAGTCTGTGGCACATAGCAAAGTACTACTTAAACTAGAATGTCTTTCTTTTAGGGGCAAACTTTTGAATTGGCTGAGGACGTTTTGGTGAACCGGGGTCATTGGGTAGCCACTGAAGGAGCCTGTGCTAAACCGTTGCCAATAATCAGTGGTGTACCCCAGAGATCTATCCTTGGTCCACTCCTTTTCATTATTTTCTTGAATGATCTTCAGATTACCCTCTACAGTGCAAGTTTGGGCAAATAGCAGACAATGTTGAAACCCATGCACCTGTCGTGAGCTCTGGCGATTCATGTTGTTTGGATTATTAGCAAGGGAACTAGTTCTTTGATCTAATCCGTCACTTGGCAACTACCTACTTCTGCTGGCAAATGTGGTGTTTTCCACATCAGAAACCGAAACCATAATACGAAGTATTCCTTACTCCAAGGAAATTTTTTGCCTCATCCGTGTTCAACAAAAAACCTGGGTATCTGGTTCTACAGTGATCTATACCTGCACTGTGTTAATATCGTTAAAGCAGTTAGATTTACGACTAATTATTTGACCACAAATTACAATAATCTTGCCGATTTTTTTCCTCATTACAATTAGGCCTACAGCAGAATTGCAATTAATTACACTAAATTGTAATTACTTTCTTTTCAATTACCCAAGCCTGGTCTGCATCACAAACCATGGGAATAAATGAGAAACTATAACTTGTAATACAACAAAGATGATCAGTGTAGAATGAAAATTTGACCAGAATTAAAAGGACTAGCCAAATATGGCTCTTTGTGTGCCCCTCCCCAAACTCCAAAATGAGTGCGATGATTCCCTGAGTGTTGGAATGGTGGATGCCATTACTGGGTTTTCAAGAAGTTTCACCTGTGACAGTTCCGAAAATTACGGCCAATGGGTGGGGGTGTTCTTGGCTCTGTTTCCTAAATCATGATGCTAATTCATTCCTACGATTTGATGATATTTAATAGAATGACCTTGATAGCATCTGGGAAAGTGGCCCATTTCTTGTCAAATTAATGGATGCTTCCCCCCCCCCCCCGCCTCCTTTTTGTTACATAAACCAAGTGTCGTGACAAATGGTCCAGTGGTGCCAAGCTGGTTTCCAACTACACTAGTCACCCAGAAGGTAATGTAACGTGCTGCTAAGTTAAGTTCTTAAGTGCCTTATTGTATGTTGATAACAGAACGTCCAATGTGTTACAACGATGAAATCTTTTGGCCTCCCGAACAGCTGGCTGATGAATACTTACCCGAATATTACTTGGAGGTCAGTTTGTCGGAGGACCTGCTTCCAGCGCGGGATAAACTGACGCTCTTATTTCAGGTAATAGAAATTAGGAATCCATGTGAAGTTTTTCAAATATTTTTTTCATTGTGACAGCAAAGCTTTTATCAAGGACCGGTTATTATTTAAGGGGGGGAGGGAGGTGATGAAAATGTAGCCACCAAATTTTAGATGACCTTAAAGATCTGGAAAAATCATCTCCCCCCCCTCCAGTCCAAAAATAATGGGACACCCCCAAAAAAATGGGCGGGCTTTTTGCATGCCTATTGATAACTATCGGCAGATGAGTAGTTGAAAGGAAAACAGGCCTCACTTTTAACAAAAAGATGAGGATGTATTAAAAATGTTTACATCATAACAATCCAAGCTGTAAGATGTGTATCGTACCTTAGCTTTGTATCGAGATCAGCGACAGTGTCAGGACTCAATTGTTTGGGGGGGAGGGTGGGCTGACAGAGGGCACATCTGGAAACAAGAGTGGGCCCAAGGATTTTTTTCAAGGCATTTTTATTCCGTATAATTCGACCTGAATGTAAGCTTCAATGCAGTACAATTTATTAGTAAAATAAGCCCCATAAATACACAAAATAAATTGGGCTACACATACGTATATTGCAAAGTTGCTAAAAAAAAAAATCTATATATAAATAAAATAAATAAAAGCTGTTTATTCATTTGATTTCAAGTTTAGCCTGCAAGTTTTTTTTTTAATATATTTTGTTGTCTGGTGGTAACCTGAGTGTTGGGCTTTGGGGGGTATGAAATACTTGGGGGGGGGGGGGGGGCATGGCCCACCGTGGCCCACCCCTGGCGCCTTCCCTGATCGAGATGATGAGTGCACTGTTTGCTTGTGTATGGCCCTAACGTCGTCAGCACCTGAAAAAGACAAGAAGCCAAGATGCCAGCCGGCAAGACTTTTCTAGAAAATTTATTGCGAAAAACTTCGGCTAACTAGTAGCAAGGGGGTGGGGGGGTAGTAGTAACTGAAATCTTCAAAACCTTATAAAAACACAAAGCGTGGGGTGGTCATAGGAGTCCAGGGTTTAATTTTTCTTAAGGTCAGTAGGTTTTTTATGACCCCCCCAAGAAGTTATGACCCTTCCTCGAGAGGATAAAAAAATCGATGATGCTCCCCGCTGTGGTAAATAATCTTATTGTGTGATGTTTCGCTTAACATGCCGTTTTATCTTTTTCTTACTCTCATGATTGCTAGGCTAAACTAAACGCTATGTTATTTTGCCTCATTGCAAGAAGTTAGGAATTCTAATGCTAAATTGTACTTTTTATTTTTAAGACCCTTTCTCGAGAGAAATCGCAACTGATGTTGGTAAATCAACAACTGCAACTAAATCTCATCGACTATTTTAGAAAAAAGGTATTTGTTTTTATAATTATGCAATGTTAAATCTTTAAGGTGAATATTAGCATTGTTGCACCTATCTTTTCATTCTGTTTAGTCACCATCAGCGGAGACAAAAGAAGCGCCTCTTTCGCAACGAGCCAAAGATGAGCTGGAAGCTAAATATCGTCGTTACCTCGGTAAGCTAGCACCAATTAGTTAAATTAATACAAAACAAAAGTTGTGTATCATCATGATCCTATGTTAACGTGATGATTGCATGGGTATAGTGGCCATTTAAGAAAGACTTATGGGTCTTGGGCATATTGGGCCTACACGGACACATAATTGACTGCTTAAAGCTTTAAAGTATTTAAAAAATCCTATCTGGGTCATTAAACTCTGCTCTGCTAACGATAAGTTCTACGGTCAATGCGTTCCGTAACTGCCGCAATTGCGTTTCCGGTTGGAGTTGTGCAATTTTCTCGCTCAATACCTACGACTTATCCTTCAGTGTGTTGTAAACAATGTTGCATTGATTAACACGGAATTCACGTTAGTCTACAGGTGGCATGTTCGTCTCCGCCATAACGTGCTAGCATACTACCAACTGTTTCTTAGGTTTTTATTTAAATTGAGACACTGTTTGGAAGAGCAAAAACACATGACCTCACTGACCAAAACGAAAGTGTGGGGTTGGTGGCAATGCCTGCTGAAGTGTGAGGAGGGGTGTCACTTGATAGGGAGCTATGGAAGCTTTCAAGTTAAAGGTTTGGGCATTAAACCAATAATTAAAGGCAAGTATTTTTAGATGAAAGTGAAAAAAATATTCTTGTTGTAGACCATTGTTGTAACTTGAAATGGAGGAATCCTTAAACAATACCAACCAATTATAAATTAATAAAAAAAAATATTTGGTGGTCATGCCCCACCACATCAACTAGTTGACAAACAAAATTGGTATGGCAGAAAAATAAACTAAAATCGATTATAAAATGGAGTGTGGCCCATAACAAAAAAACAAACCTGAAAAAAATTACAAATGTGAGCCACTTTACTGGATTCAAACTTAATACTGATTTTGAAAAAGTGGGTCCTTTTTTTCAAATTTCTGGAAGAATTACTGGAAAGTGGCAAGCCAACAGACCTACCACTGACAGATTTAATGGTGGTGCTAGCTGCGCCAGGGTGACACAAAACTTGGCCAGCTTTTTACTTTGCCTCTTTTTCTTGACCACAATTAAAAGATCGTCTTCATTTTCCAGTTCTTCAAACAACTTAAAATGAATTTTTTTTTTTTTTTTGGTTGTAATAGACATTTGGCTGGATTTGGGGCACAGGATTAAAGTGGAGGAACAACAATTTGCCAACCAAATAGCTGATCTCAAGTTAACAGTTCATGTGAGTGTGGCCCGAACGGATCTGAACTACGAACTGTTCATGAAGTATAAATTGGAAGTTATGAAAACTGCTGTTCATTCCCAGACTGGACAAAAGATGACCATTGCGGTAAGAAACTGTCTTTTTGATAACCAGTTTACGAAAACTGTCTTGTGTAAAGGAAAGCTGAGGGCTAGATAATTTTTATTTTTATTCTTAAGACAATTTTAGTCAACCCATGTCAAGAGACGAACTAGCATTGTACATTTTTCATTGTATTCTAAAACAGGCTTTTATATGATCTGTCAAGTACAAAATCCAATACAATATATAGACATAACAGTGATATGCAGGTTGGACCTATTCCAAAGCCTGCGATTTTCAGGCCATCAAAGGTAGCACTATAAATGTAACGCCAGTAGTAGAATGGGGCATTTGGAAAACCATTTGTTTCCGTGGTGTATTAATTTTTTTTTAATCTAACTTAAAAAAATCCTGTGAGTATGCTCTGGATTTCTTATGGTTTACTGCCCTCTTACACCCCCCCCCCCCCAAATTTCTTACCACTTCCCATTTACACCACTACACTAATAGGGGAGCACTGAGGAGCCTTTAAATTATTGTAATTCTGGAGGGGTAGGGGAGGTGTGTGTGGTGGTACGACTTGTTCCTGGTGCAACACATTGCTTGCTAATGGGCAACTTAGTAAATAAAAAAAATGAAAGCAACACAAAACAGATTTTTTTCAGTTTATACACATCCTATTGTTAATACGGAAGTTGTTTTTTGATATTTTTTTAATGGTCTGAAGTTGCACCTTTTACCCCATTACTTCCGTGTATAATGATTAAAACTTAATTACGTTATAACATGGTAAGGTACATGGGTCTTGAAAAGTTTTGTACACCTTGTTACTTGGGAAAGGAGAAAGATAAAACTAGCATTACATAATTGTTGAATGCTCCCATTGATATCAAAGCCTAGCGCTGTAGCTCCACACCCAACACAATGGATTGAGAGACTTTACCTCAATGCTACAATGGCCCTACTTTACCTCATAGCTACAATGGCCCAAACTTTACCTCATAGCTATAATGGCCCAAACTTTACCTCATAGCTATAATGGCCCAAACTTTACCTCATAGCTATAATGGCCCAAACTTTACCTCATAGCTACAATGGCCCTAACTTTACCTCAAAGCTACAATGGCCAAAACTTTACCTCATAGCTACAATGGCCAAAACTTTACCTCATAGCTACAATGGCCCAAACTTTGCCTGAAAGCTACAATGGCCCAAACT
>JAHWFP010265575.1:31142-55331 GCA_023313725.1 Lithobius niger | reverse complement strand
AATGGCCCAAACTTTGCCTCAAAGCTACAATGGCCCAAACTTTGCCTGAAAGCTACAATGGCCCGAACTTTGCTTCAAAGCTATAATAGCCAATAGCAAACTTTCTCCAATTTTCGGATATTGCACCACTCTTTATGTTTTGATAAATATAATCAATAGAAACCTTCTGGTTTACTAGAAACATTTTTAAACTAGGTTTTAATTAGTCTGCACTCGGGGCTCAACCACCAAGCTATTCCTGCCAAATGGAAACGTTTTCTAAAGATAAGTTTTGGCGTTATTGGGTATGTTACTAATTTCTCAATAACTTTCCTCAATTTTGATGGATTTTCATTGTCTAGATTGCACTTTTTCCTTCCCATTTCGTTGATTATGACGGGAGAAATGTGAATTTTTAAAAAATCTTTGAAGCAAGAAGGGGCATCTGCACTGAACACATCTTGCATTATCCTCCCCTGGGCATTGAATGGTTTGATGTTAGAAATCTGCCGGTAACGAAATGGTGCTTCCTCATTGGCTGGTCATGGAGATTTTTCAATTTTAAGCAGTACCCTTCTAACGAAATACATTTAGAAGTACATTTGATTTTTAGTTACAAATCATTAAATGGGGGAGGGGGGGTGGGGTAAATTGGTGTGCGATGCAAAGCAATAGGACCTTCCAGGGTAGAGTTGAGAAGTAATATCCTATTAACTTCATAAAGATAACACAAAGGGCAGCCATTGTCAACACAATGTGTACAGCTAAATTTTCATGAACTAAGAGAGGTGGTGACTGTTCCATAAAACAAGGTACCAAATTTGTGCCCTAATGAAGCAAGTCTTCATGCTTATCAAGAGGCATACAACCTAGCTAATATCTGTGGAACTGTAAACACAGTGTATGCACATGTTAAGAACCAAATAGGTGTTAGAATGTATGAATACAATACATGGGCATGCATAGCAACACATAGTTTTGTCTTAACCACACGGTAAGGCATGTAAGAGGCCCTGTTTTAAGCTGCAACATATAGCCAGCCACCCCTCCCCCTACTATCAGTTAGGCCGCTTTGAATTGTGAAAAAGGGTAGAATAATTGTGATTGTGTATAGGGCATTTCATAATTATACAGCGCTTGCAGCGAAGCTAGAGCGCTTTTTTGACTTAGTTTTCCGCACCCACTCCTACTTCAATGAGTGTTTGTGTTTGTCATTCATCCAGCTAAAATTGTTCAGTTCTGTTGGGTTATATCCAACTGCAGGGATGTCTTTTGAAATGTCGTTTAGAATTACACTTTTCTTAGCCATATATTTCATTGCTTTAGGCTTGATTGCACTTCATTTTCGGCAGACGCCATCTTCAGCTTAGAACTCTGAACTGAGACACAAATGCTGCATAAATTACAAAGCTGTAAATTGTAATGCATGCGCCATTTCTGTACAGGGAACCTCAATGTGGAATGTTTTTCGAGAGTAATTTTCTTTTTTAGTAAAAGAGAGACCCATTTTCTGGACCCAAAATCCAACTCCAGTCCCAAAGAAATGTTTGGGAAAAAAACACTAAAAATTGAAATGTTTTCCTTTAATTGTTTGTCTACTTGGCAAGTCGTGATGTCCTACGTCAAATTTCTTCTTTTCCGTAAGGTATCGTGATCACACCCAAGGGAAGTCGAGAATTTTGTTTTTCAAAATTTTGTAAATGACCCACTAGGCCACACTTGGATTTTGGATTCAAAAAAATGGATCTATTTTTTTTTTTTAAGAACTTGAAATTTCAAGTGCATTTTTTTATGGACCAATCTGTATTTCATTTAAGCGGGGAGAGATGTAGGACATTGGTATTTTAGTATTTAAGACACAATTCTTGTACCCCGATCTGTGGCCATTTGTGCGCTATTCTGGAAGAGCTTTCGAGACCAAAGGGACACAAACTTAACAATTGCAATGTTTTTAATATGGAATTTTTCAGCAAGCAGAGGGCATGCTGGCTAAAGAACGTCAAAAGCTGGAAGAATTAAAGAAGCAAAGATTGCAAAACCTTTTCTTACAAAGTAAAGTGAAGAAGAAGGAATTACAAGTGGTATCAAAGGTTAGCCTTCATTATTAATTATAGCATGTTATTTAATGGCTAATTAATGGCCAATTTCTGTATCAGGTAAACACAATTTGATACAGATACAAAGAAAAACCGCATTGCAAAACACCTTTTGTGTCCCTCATGAGAAAAGGGGACTCGATGGTAGTGACTTCAATGCTAAGTATGGCAAAATCGGCAATGGCTAGCTGCCACGGAATACTGCCTACTACTACCATCCGCAGTGTTAACTCTGTGACTCGTTTCCTCCCCTTACTATTAACTTGATCCAAGACACTGTCATTCGAGATGACTCCCAGGTCTTAAATAGTGTTAATCACACTAAGTGGCATACCATGATAGCAGTACATAACACTGTGGGTTGTTTTGGCCAATATGCATGACGTAGCATTTGTTTCAAACTAGGTTGATCCCCACTTCGTCACACCATTGTACAACTTTGTCAAAGTCCTCTTGTAAAATAAAAGCATCGCACATTTTAATGGCTCGGTGCATTTTGGTGTCATCAGCATACTTCTCCGACATGCTCAAAATGTCGCAGCCCATGTCCACTACAAACAAGCAGAAAAGAATGGGGCCAAACATAGATCCCTGAGGTACCTGTGAAGTAATTTTGCTCCAACTGGAATAAAGTTACTCAACCAGCACACGGTGCGACCTTTCCTGAAGATAATTATTGAACGACCTTGTGAGATTTACACTGATGCCAATGTGCATAAGGGCGTCAATCAACTTGGAATTGACCGCATCGAAAGCTCTGCCATCGAGGAAAAATCACATCAATTGGAATGCTGCAGTCCACACATTGCGAGTAGTTAGCAGATTGGTAAGGCATGACCAACCTGCTAAGCTGACTGCATTCCTCGACAAGCAGTTGATGACTACTTTTTCACACGTTTAGAGACAACAGCCAGGAGATGGCTCGGTCTGTAGTTCTGATGGTCGTCAAGACTACTCTTTTTGTTCCAGCAATTGGGGACAATTACCGTTTGTAAGAACTTGTGCATAATAGTAAAAAGGCTTTGCTAGTGATTCTGCACTGTGCTTCAAGATCTGAAATGAGAGCTCATCAGAGCCGGTTGCCGCCTTTGGATTCAGACATACAAGAAGCTTTAAAGGGGAATTACATCCATTTTGAAATGCATGTTTTACTTTTGGACCACTTAAAACAATAACTAAACACAAGAATTGTGGTAAGAATACGTTACGTACGTCCGATACAACAATATAATTACTGCATTAACAAAACACGACACGAAGACTGTCATTGTTTTGCTGGAACGCGTAGAAATTAATGCCAACAGATGGTAGCCATCGATTTCGACTCGCAGCCGATTGAGATAGCTCTATTGGCTGTGAGAGCTCAACGCGTCCGACGGCCTTAGCTGGCCACTACAACTGTCGGCCAGCTGAGGCCGTCGGTCGCTTGAGCTTTCACAGCCAATAGAGCTATCTCAATCGGTTGCGAGTTGAAATCGAAGAGTGACATCAGTCGGCATTAATTTCTGCGCGTTCCAGCAAAACAATGGCGGCCCCCGTCTCGTGTTTTGGTGATGCAGTAATTATATTGTTGTATCGGACGTACTTAACGTATTCTTACCACAATTCTTGTGTTTAGTTATTGTTTAAGTGGTCCAAAAGTAAAACCTGCATGTCAAAATGGATGTAATTGCCCTTTAAAATAGTTGATGAATGAATTTGCACTTTAACCATAGGCCCATCATCCTCGCACATGCTTGAATCTGTCCCAAATACTGAAAAAAAAAAACATAGAATATCAGTACTTGCGCGCAATGTCAATAGGATCAAAAAAGGTAGACATACTCGTTTGCAGTCGTGGACTAAATCTTTCAGGGCTGCTCAGGCTGCTCTTTGCCTCGTCCATCACTAATAAAGTTGAAAAACTTGTTCATATTTTTAGATTTGTAGTATTGCCTGCCGTGACAACTGATTGAGCTACACTTGTTAAAGAGGCTTTATTAACTAGCTTATGGCTCTTCCGTCCAAATACTGGTGAATTTAGTGATAATATTCTAACAACATTCTAGCGTATGTAACATTCTAACATTTAAGACCTTTGTGTGGGTCTTTAATTATTATCACCGCCCACCCCACATTCTAGTAACATTCTAAAATTATTTGTTTTCTAGTTTTCACTAACAATAAGACCTTTGAAAAGATGTATGACATTGTGCTTCCCCTCCACCTTAACATTTGAGTGTGTTGCTTCTCCCTCCAATTTTCCAGGCATGCTTCTACTGCACATCCCTCGACATCCACTGTTTTGTTCTTAAACACATGATGCAACCTGTAGATTTTAGATAGCATCCTAACATCTCCCCCTCCCCACATTCTAAAATTATTTGGCTGCTTTGTTTGCCCTTTTTTTTAAGGTCTTTAGAATATGTCTAAGACGTACTTTAGTGTCCCCCCCCCCCCCCTGGTTTTTTTCCCCCCCCCCCCCCCCCCCAATCTACACGTGTCTCTTCTTTTTCCCATTTTTTTCCTCCACCGCCTTTTCCATTCTGAGAACGTAATAAATGACGAAATTGTCACCCGACTGGCTCCACGTAGTTTTCTGCTTAAGGATTATAACTAGTACCCCGTTCGGAGCGCAAGCTTTTAATTCGGAATCAAATTCCGAATTGAGAGACATGCGGGTCGAATCCAGATTAGTTTGCTAGACCCCGTTCGGAGCGCAAGAGAAAGCACGACGAAAACGGGTTAGTTGTTAGTTTCTCAGCCGCTCACCAGAACACGCCATTGTCGCTTAATTAACGGATTCGTGCTTGTACCACCACTCACACTGTGGCGCCACCAGCCCATAAATCGTTTCATTTTTTAAATTTTTAAATAATAGATGCTGGCATTCGTATAAACTCCCCTTGAAAATTAGTGCATGCTTCCTTAGTTTATCGCAAGGCGTATTTGAGTAAACAGTAAACGACACACGATGCCACCTGGTGATGAAATGTTGCTAATTCGGAATTCGACCCACTTTTGTGTCCAGAGCGCACACTCAAGTGAAGTGAAGCAAAGTGAATCGTGTTCGATCCACCAACTGATGCGGATTAGTTTAACTCGGATACGACCCTCTTTACCTCGGATGTGTCCACCCCGTTCGCAGCGCATTTAGCATATGCGGATATATGCGGGTTAAAGATACGCTCCGAACGGGGTATAAGGCTGTACCGATACCAAGCTGCTGAACCGATTCTCGCCGAGCAGAGCATGATCGGCAACAGTGGCGTAACGTACAGGTAGGCTAGGTAAGCATTGCTTACGCGCCCCTGCAACTCGGGGGCCCGCCAGGTGTCGAAATATGGACATGGACAACTTCATTGAAATTTTTGCATTAAGAAAAGCATGCCGAAAGTATCGCCTTAAGTAGTGGACTAACTACGGTATGTAAATTTCATGTTCAAAATGTATTATACAGGACGGAAAGCCAATAGGTTCGAGATAAGTCCAAAAGGCATCCGTATTTATTCAAAGTGTATTACGTTATAAGCAAGTCCCATTTAACAAGTGTATTGTAGCTACTAAGCAAAGCTAATAATAATTTGACAGTTAAGTAGGCTAAAAAATACCACACAGACATGTTTTTTTTTACAATTTTCTTCAAACATTATTCTTTGTTCGTATTACGAAGTAATTTTTTTTGGGTGAAAAGTTGTAGATTGTTTGCGTAACGTAAACCAAGCAATCTACAGTATGTGTATCATTTGGACCAAGACAGTCGAAAAGGTCAAAGATGGGGGGGGGGGCGCCCCCCCCGCAGCAATAAATGGGGAGGGCCTGACCATAAATTTTGCGTATGGGCCCAGAGACACTTTGTTACGCCACTGATCGGCAATATCGGTATACCGAGCAATTGCATCCATTTAACCGAGCCGAGCAGCGCGGCTCGCGTCTAGTCTTGGCGTGCGATCCTGTAACCACTGGACCTTAAACGTGAGCTCCATTATGGGGGATTCCAGTCGATGATTACGATCTATGCATGGTTCCTGCTGCACAAAGGTTGAAGGACTACCACAAAATCAATATGTAAACTAAATTTCCAGGTAATTCGTGCAGATTAACTACTTTTTTATGTTTTTTCGCTTTCGTATTACGCTTGGTAACCGCAGCAGTGCATTATAGCTGAAGGCTCTTTTTTAGGCATAATGTCACATGGTTGCTGGTTTATACCACTGGAAGTATTGTTACACCATTACGCTCATCTCTGAAACCTGAAAAAAGTTTTCATCAAGAAAAACCTAGAGTTTTAGTGCCAACAGCACTAATTTAATTGTTTTGAATGGTCAATTGTTAAAACTTTTATTAGCTTAAAAGTAACTTAACCTCACAATAAAATTACTTGTTTTGTTATGAAAATGGTTGTTAATGCAGGCTTAATTGGCCATACCAGATATGTCGATATGTCATCAATTACAGTGTGCAAAACATATAGTAACCGATGGTTGCTGGTACACCATGCTGTTTTAGTGAAAATTATTCTATCTAGAAGCCTGCTTGGCATTTAACGAGTGCTGATTACAGGGATGCTGCTGGTGTGAAAAATGTGAAAATTTGTCAGTGGTAAAATAAAAGGGGAAAATATAAAAAACACGATTGTTGTGTCAAAAATAAGGCAAAATGCACTAACGAAGTAAATAACCAAATTACCCGTCTTCATTTGGGCCCAGAATTACGGAGGCATGTCTGTTGTCAGAACACAAAAAAAAATTGATTGGTTTATTACCGGAATTGCTTTAAATTCTCTTTAGTGAAATTACAGAGAAATTACAATGGTTACTGGAAAAGAAAATGTGTCTTTAAGAATTGTGGAAATGATGTGAAAACAAAGAAATAGTGATACAAAAATGCAAATAGGTATTTGAGAAAAATGAAAAAACGGATATGTGAAAACGTAAAAAAAGCTGGTACTCCCGGCAGCATCTGTGATTAATAAAGGTGCTCGGTGTACTAGGCATTTTTTGAGCGCTCGTCTCGGCAGGAAAACATGTGCTCGGTTCAGCCTTAATTATAACTCTGGCTGTGATACCACCTCCTAATTTATGCCCTTTAAATGATGGCCATTTAGTGTCAAGCTCCATGTCCACTTCTTTCTTTTAGGAGGATTTATCTGGCGGCCACAAATTGTACGATTTTGAACAACTCAAGATCGAGAATCAAGCCTACAATGACAAAGTTGAAGAGCGTAATGAGGAATTAGCTAAATTTCAACGCAAGATATTAAACACCATTCACATGACGGCGCACATCAAGGAAAAAGAACATTTCCTGGTTGGAGAAAATGACGAAGTAAGACGGCTATTGCAAGAATTAGACTCTGAAGTTTCCAAGGTAAGCATATTTGGAATGTATGGGCTTAGCTATATTAGACTATTGCTTGGCCTAAGCCATCTCTGCAATAACCGAGACACACAAGGTGTAGCAACAACATGAGCCAATAGGTGCTGTCTGCTTATATACTGATTACTTACAGCTGAACCGCCTGGTGGGTGTGCTAAGTTAGCCAATTCCAAGTATGGTACATGTATATATATATATATATATATATTTATTTATTTATTTATTTATAACAAGTGAAAACCGGGTGTGCTGCAAGTACGCACAATTTCAACGTAACTTATCCATCTGTTTACCACTAGCTATCACGTGGCAACTAGCTTTCTTTATTGCCAAAACAAACTTAACCTGCTAATTTTAGCTTTACATTCCTCGAATGTGATGTTCCCCTGGAGGTTTCTTCGGCTGTACAGCCGCTGCTTGCATGCCCCACTGCACCTGCGCGGCGTAGTCCTCCCTTATAAAAGCAAGAGCGTGGATGCTTTCGGCATTTATTTTCCATCAGCGATCACGTCGTCTGACGCCTCCACATCGCTCTGTTCCCTGCCTTTCGCCTGGTTCGAGACTCCCTTCGCCCCGTGTTGCACGCCAACCTTCTCCGACGCTCATTGCCGTTCCGGCCGACTGCACCCGCACCTACGGCTTCCCTTCGGCTTGGGCCTGCCTAAAGACGGAAACGCCCCGCCCTACCGGCCTCAGCCCTTCCCGCTGGCATCGGCGTCTCCTCTTCGGTGCCTTCCCTTCAGTTTCCCTTCGGTGCCTTCCCTTCGGCGTTTCGCCTCGCCGGACCTCAAGCCTCTTCGGCCGCTTCCCGCACCAGATTCCCGGATGTAACGTGTTGCAGGCAACCCGCCTAACTCCCGTTTCGGTTTCAATTGTTTCCGACAACGATCGTATTTACTACTAAGCTTTGGTTATATGATGTTATCTCAGTTAAGTTTTAAAACGAACAACTGGGTCAAGACTCAAGGCCTCATTCGAGTGGAGAGCCAGCACTGTTCCTGTTCTCCACAGCCTGTCTTGGATGCCCCATGTCTCGAGTGAAAATCGAGTCATCTGTTGCTGTCTACTCTGCCACTCGTCTCATTCGTGGCTAAAAACCCACGCTTTGAGTGATGAATCGAGTTAGCAGCCAACTACACCTGCCGCTTGTCTCGACCGTGGCTCACCCCAGGAATCAAGTGAAATTAAAGTCCACTGTTGCTGTCCACTGCTGCTAGTCTCACTCCTGGCTAAATCCCGCGTTTTGAGTGAAAAACCAAGACGGAAGCCGTCTACACCTCCTGCCACTTCTCTCGACCGTGGCTCATCCCACGTCTCAAGCAAAACTAAGTCAACTTTTGCTGTCTACTGCTGCTCGTATCATTCGTGGCTAGAACCCACGTTTGAGTGAAGAACCAAGACTGAAGCCGTTTACACCACTTGCTGCTTGTCTCGACCGTGGCTGACCCCACGTCTCGAGCAAAACCAAGTCGACTGTTGCTGTCTACTGCTGCTCGTCTCACTCGTGGCCAAATCCCACGTTTTAAGTGAAGAACCAAGACGGAAGCCGTTTACACCACTTGCTGCTTGTCTCGACCGTGACTGACCCCACATCTCGAGCGAAAATCAAGACATCAGTTGCTGCCCACACTGCTGCTCATCTCATTTGTGGCTAGAACCCACGCTTTGAGTGAAGTAGTCAAGTTGGAAGCCATCTGCATTTCCGTCTCGTCCATGGCTGCTCCCGCGTCTCAAGTGAAAATCAAGTCACCAGCTGCTGTCCAAACTGCTGCTCGTCTCAGCGTGGCAAAAAAAAACCCCACGTTCCGAGTGAAGAGTCAGGTCGGAAGATGTCTTGATCTCTTTCTTGCTGCTGGTTTGACTGTCGCTGACCCCTCGTTTCGAACGAAAATCAAGTTTACAGTTGCTGTACACACTGATGTCAGCCTGCCTCATTCGGGATTAAAACTCGCGTTTTGAGGTAAATATCTCTCCAGAAACCATCAATATCGCTTGCTGCTTGTCTCGCCCATGACCACCCCACGTCTCGAGTGGAAATAAAGACAATATTTGCTTCTCATAGTGATGCTCGTCCCATTCGTGGCTAAAACCCACGTTTTGAGGGTAGAATGAAGTCACAAATGACCGTGACTGGATTTAGACTCGTGTAAATCAAGACAACAACGACCGTCCACACTGATGTTCGTCTCATCCAAGACAAATCGTCTTTTTCACTGCGGAAAATCCAATACCTGTCAACTTAACATAATAGCCTCAAATAAGCTGCTATATGGCCGCCTCATATATCCAACCACCGTCAGGTCAGGGAGCTGGAGACGAAGAGATGACGGCTACGTGACCTGTCATCTCTTCGTCTCCAGCTCCCGCCCGGACGGCCACTCATCTCTGCCGATTCTTCTCCTTCATCCAAAAACATCGTGGGCTCCCTTATTGTTGTTCCCAGCACCACTCCACCTCCCGTTAGTCCAGGCTGGTGTTTCACCCCTGCCTTTCGGTTGGAATTGTAGCCTCCCATCAAGTTCATCATCGGGAACACACACATCGCCTTTCAGCCGGACCCCCACCTGCCTTCGGCTCCTTGGATCCCCCATCCTTTGGCGGACAACGCTTTTAGTAACCCGCCCCATCGCTGCACGACACACAGGAAATGCCATGACTCCCTACGCCCTTCAGCCGTTTACGTCCGTCACGACACAGACTCCCGATGTCTCATGGTCCCACGACCCACTGAACGTTCCTTCGCCAAGCCAGCGTCCATCATCATGACCCATCCTCATCTGCACCTCCACCCTGCTCAACGCAGACCCCGATGCCTTCCCTTCGGCGTCGTCCCTTCGGTGTGCTCCATTCGGTGTGCTCCATTCGGTGTCTTCCCTTCGGTGCCTTCCCTTCGGCAACTTCCCTTCGGTGTCAGACCATCCCTTCACACGCCTGTGGATTCCATGGGAAGATGACCCCCCCCCCCCTTTTCTACTTTGTCCCTTTGCCGGTCCAAACAATCTCCTTTGGCCCACTCTTCATCGATGATCGCCAACGCATTATGCGAGAGAGACTCCCTCGTGCACTTGCTCCCTTCGCTCTTGACGACCGCTGGATCTCCGCTTGCGACCTCGCCGCCACAGAGCTGATCACTCCTGCGCCTTTCACTGACGCTCCCTTCAGCCATAGCACCCTTCCAGAATCTCCCCTTCAGGCCGGCCAACGCACCCCACCTGTCGAACCCATGGATCTCTCTTCCCTTCTTCATAACTTGCGTAGGACAATTACCGTGAAGCTAAGAGAAATCTCCGTCTCAGCCTCAGCTCTTTCACCTGCCCGGAACTCTCCGTTGGACCCTCGTCAAACTCTTCACGCCTAGGCCGTAGCATCACACGTAGCGAGGTACATGACATTGCTCTTAACGCCGTCTGCATGATGAAAGACAACCCAATGCCACCGCCATCGTGTACGTCTTCTACCCGTTACGCCCGTACTCAAGATTGAGTCACCTCCACTTCGAACCATGAAAGCCTTAAACGATGCGCTCCTTCCCCTTCGGGTGTTTTGAAGAAACGAAGGACCTCCCTTCTGCCCGCTACTCGAGGCCCTTCGCTGCTGGCACTGCCGTCAACGTCGGCCGCCCAGGCTGTCCCTTCGACCGCCACACTTCCTACACCTGAAAGACGTATTCACTTCCCGGACATCCTTTCAGCCGGGAAACCAACAACCCTTTCGGTCCGACTCCTCCCACTCCGGCCAATGGGACCAGCAAAAGTGAGCCGCAACTTCCAACCGCCGAAGCCGTCACCCCTCGCCAGGAGGCAGGAGTTCCTTTCGCAAGTACCAACAATGACGCCTCCCGCCTTCTGGTCGGCGCAATACTCCGCCACTTCTTCTCGGTCTGGCAAGAACTGACCCACAACACGGACATGCTTTCGATCATCAAACATGGCTTTCAGTCGCCACTCCTAGCTCAACCACCGCTAAATACCTCCCCTCCGTGGAAGTTCTTTCCACCAATCACATAATCCCTTTCGCTCGAAGTCTCGGAACCCCTTCACAGCCTACACCACGGCCCATTCCAGATGCCTCCCGGGACCGCTACACTAAACTAGCCTCCCTCGACGATCCGCCCGTCAAATCCGTCATAACAGGAACTCCTGTCATCCGGACCCGCCAACCCACAAGTAGTTCCCGGCCAAGCTCATCCGCTCACGCCTTCCCTTCATAGCTGACACACCGTGGCTCCCTTCGTACCACTAATTCACCCTTCTTTGGCGACCAGCCCTTCGGCTGACTGTGCCCTTCACTCATCCAACTCCTTCGACCATTTGGCTCCAAGGAAAACCCAACGTCTCGACTTAAAACCAACACAAGTCTCTTCGAACTTCTCAAAGGCCACCGCAACTCTGCTAGCCCGCTCGGTTGAGTACAAATGACTAACAGCTAGCCGTTTAACAACCACCAGGGCCCTTCCATTGTCCAACTTCTCACTGACTTGCAAGCTACCGAAATCTCCGCAGCAACGGGACCACACAGGATTTGAATGCCTTATACCATCAGGGCGATCTCCACAACGTTTGCTTCCACTACAAAGCCTTCCAACCGAAGTGACCCACGCACTAGCAATTTGAGGTAATCCATCGACCTCCCCCTCACACAAACTGAGAGAAATGTCAAGTAAGAAAGCAGACTACACTGGCTGGGACCCATCGTTGCAGCCAGAACAGTAGTCAATCCCCCTTAAGTACTCAGAACGAGGCAGAAGCAAGCCAACCACGATGGAAGCTAGCCACTCATGATGGAAGCAAGCCAGCCGGTGAAGAGGGCAAGAAACCAAACTTCGGAGTTCACCACCTGTTCTGAACAAAGTACGAAGTTTTTTTTTTACAACTTTTTGGGGGACAGCCTGCTTGCGTCCTGGGGCGCCCGTCAAGGTGGTGCCCGCCACCAATTTTGACGAGGTCAACTGATCATGCTAAAATTATCAGGTTAAGTTATTTTGGCAATAAAGAAAGAACATTTTGTCGGCCTCCAGCCAGGCCGGCTAAAAATTGTTTCTTTTTGCCTAAAACATCTTAACCTAACTCCCGCCCTACCTCCCCTCTCGAGTCACCACCTGACACATTGGAAGGAAAATAAATGCCGAAAACGTCCACGCTCTTGTTTTTATAAGGGAGGAGCAGTGGGGCATGCAAGCAGGCGGCTGTACAGCCGAAGAAACCTCCAGAGGAACATCACATTCGAGGAATGTAAAGCTAAAATTATCAGGTTAAGTTTGTTTTAGGCAAAAAGAAAACATTTTTAGCCGGCCTGACTGGGGGGCCGGCAAAATGTTCTTTTTTGCTTCAGCAGATGGCTTTTAGGCTATTAGTCGTGGGATTCAATCTGGCTTCCATGTGGTTGGCAGCCAACCACTCTTGACATTGGGCTGTGCTTGATCACGTTTTCAGGGGACCCCTCACAAGGTTATGTCAGTGCGGGGACTTCACCTTAGTAGCACGGTGTAAAAGTTGTCGGTTGATGTGAAAGGGAAGAGAGTTAAAACGTTTTTTTAGAAGTTGGTGCCGAGACTTTGGTATCTGGGTTGTCTTCATCGTACATTGGTTGTCTTCATCGTACATTGGTTGGATTATTTTTCATTGGGTTGAGACGAAACAATGTTAAGACGTGCAGTGTCGAGCCGTTAAAAGAACGCCTGATAATATCCCAGTACATCTCAGCCCGTCGCGTACGACAAGTGCATCAGTCAAGACATGCTCATATGTAACAAACCAATGCCACTAAAAGGATAGTACAAACCTTTCAAGGTGCAACACTTGACTTTACCTCATTATCATTTTCACTTTTTTGTGTTTATGTAATAGGTTTTGAAAGAATAAATTAAAGCTAAATGAAACAAAGAACAAGATATCTCCCCGCTATATCCAGGGCTGATACATTTCGCCCCTCATTCAGCATAGCCCGATGTTGGTTATTAGTATAGGTCAGCGTTTCCCAACTGGAGAGGCGTGAAGCAACTGCAGGGAAGACGCGAACCACTGCCGTCGCCATACTATAGTAACAGATCAGGAGTGAACTTTTTTTTCAACTATGCATCGCAAACTTCTCGGCAAAGACATATTTAGGCCTGCTGTGTAACCATTTTTAAAGATTACATTATTAGAAGAATTTCAATTCTTACCGGTATCATTCAATTTATTCATAGTAATGGGTTGGGGGGGGGGGGGCACAATTACATGTTACTCCCGATGGGGAGGAACATTGTAGAAAAACCCGATTTGAGGAATACTGTAGAACAGGGTGGGAACTGCTGGTGTGAGTGCATTGTTCAAGACTGTAGTTTTTGTGCTTTACGCAAGTCCCCCTTGTTTAGTCTTGTTTACACTACAATATTCTGTATCAATATTTATTTATTACAGAAACGAGAAGCCCTAACAAGGATAAAGCATGCTAAGGATCGAAACCGTGAAGAGCAAAGACATCTAAACCAACGCTCTGGTCTTGTGGGACGTAAAACATTGCTTCAAGATTTCCGCTATAAGCAGGAAGCTGGACGGCGCTTGACCGATCGCCTTAAACATCTACATTTGGCCAATGCAGAACTCAAAATGACTTACGAAGAACTACGCAATGATGCTGAAGAGTGGGCATCTCTGGCAAAAGGATACGACTCGCATCGTACAACTCGAGGACAGCAATGTGATCGCAACGAGTGAATTCAAAAGATGGTTTGGCTTTATTTTTGAGTGTCCATTCTTTTAAGTCATTAACTGGAGTAACAAAAATTGCACTACCACCCAATCAGTAGTAAACATTTGTAGGCAATTTTAAAAAATAATAAAAAAAATTTATATAAATTATCTTAACAATTGATTTTAGTTCATTGTTTAGTTCTTATTATAAAGGCATACAAGTTTGAAATGGGAGTGAAAGGTTTTTGGAGCCTGTGCACAGTTCACAAGATCAGCAATGTTGCACGCTAATTACCCACTAAACAAATTATTTTGGTATCGCCAATGGCGTCTGAAGTTTCGAGAGTTGGCTCTGTTGGGATGGCACATAGAAGCCCCGTATCCCAACACCTTCTGTTTCTCCTTTGCGCGAGCGCTGCACACTTACTGGACCAGAAGGTCATGCGACCTCCTCCGGGAGGGAGAATCCAACATGGCTTCGCCCGAGTCAGTTGACTTCTGTAATAGCTCCGCCAATAAACGGCTTTAATGTTGGAAAGATGCCTTGAATCATCATCTTTTGCTTACCGCGGTCACGCTATTTGGGCAGACGATGCGTGGACCCGGAAAAGACCAGCGAACCCCAATAAGTGGCGCCCTCAAGGAAAAAGATCAAAATCTGTAACAACCAGACGATTTGTAAGTAGCCATTGAACTTTGACACTGACCTTTGTTTCCGACAATGAGCACCGAGAATCATCGTCAAGCTACAAAGAAAATCAGAGGTGAGATCATTCCGATTAAGAGTTTTGGAGAGACCCGTAACCATCAGTGACCACGAAAATTGCAATTTTATCGTTTTTTCATCGTCTTGAGAACTTTGTTTAATTTTCACCACGAGGGACCGCAGCACCTATGCGATCGTGACCGTAAGGCGTTGTATTCTTGCTCTACTGTAGTCCCAGGGAATCACCAAAGTTTTCATGCAAAAGAACTGTGTAAATGAACGATCGGATGCTATTTTAAGCACTTCCAAGCACCTAACGTTTCTTTATTTCTTTTATTGAGTTCTAAGCCGAAATTCACGAAGTTAGATCGGAATTCCTCTGCGCCCGCACTACTTTTACAACGACGCCATTTTGGAAATTGCTTGCAATCGCAAATTCAAAATCGATTTTTGGCCATGAACCCGTCGTTCACGTTTACCTTCAAGAAGCCGATGTCTGACGACGACAGAATTGCTCATATCTTAGCCACTCGCCAACACTTGTTGGAACTGCCAGAAGAGTTTGTCCACAAAATACTCAAGCACATAAACAAGCTCGAGTGGAACATGAAGCCCGACAAGCCAGTCCAGATGATCATCAACCAGATGACAGACAGGCTGAAGTTTAATTTCGCAGTGATGGACAACGCTACACCAGCGGAGTTGCTTCGCAAGATAAAGAGCAGACTAAATTTCATCAGATCCCCCGAAAAGAAGCCAGATGGGAATCGGAACCAAATGGAATCGGACAAACAAGTTCAGCAACGGTCGCACCAGCAACTGCTCTCGACTGAAGGAAGTCGTCCGCAACAGATTCTCAACCCCGCAGCACAATCTTTCTTGCCTCAAGCTTCAACTCAAAGCCAAGACGGTGCAAGTCAAGACAGGTCCACAACACCCGCCAGCACCACCAGACGTCTGCCACCCACGAGCACGAAGCCGTGGCACAGGAGGGTAGAGTGCTACCGATGCAAGCAAGTTGGACACATCTCCACTTTCTGCCACCTACCTAGAAAACAAAAAGGGAACAATGCACCAGCACGATGGATTACATCGACCAACCAGATGGACTGACTACATCGGCCCGCCTAAGAACATGCACTCCATGCACACCATCGTCAACAGAATAAGTTTTTTCAGCGGACTGGATTTAGGAAGCGAATTCTCCGCGATAAAACTAGACTGGCTGAAAGTCATTCACCCAAAAGCGGCGCGTAACCTCGAAAAGTACGAAGGTGACCCACCAACCTTCAGTGACGGCCGCATTGGAAAACCTGCAGTTGGCCAGGTTAAGATATAAATTAACACGCAGGGCAGACACGTTGACCAACTCTTCGCAATCTAGTGTTTTCTGGGTAGAGACTACCTAGTGAAGGTGAAACTTCATGTCGACCACGCTAACGCTATGGGAAATTTCGATGGAGATGTGCGCTTCACGTTTCCTCTCTCCGCCCACGCAGCGAACCCAATCACTCCTGTGAAAAACTCATTGTGGTTCGTTCAGTCCGAACTCTGAGAACGCAGACTGAATCAACTCTCCAATGAGCAATTCGACTCAACTTCAAGAACTCCTAGAGGATTACAAGGATATATTTCCAGGCAAACCAGGCAGACTACTGGACATGGAATATAAAATCAGGCTAAACCCTGATGTGAAACCAGTCTACCAAAGGGCATACACAGCTTCGCCACACATCAAGAAAAAAATTGGAGAAATGGTGGACGAACTGGAACGATCCGCCAGGATTGAAAGAACCAATAGCCAATGGGGCTCCCCTTTCTTTCTCAAACGGAAGAAGAACGGCGGAGGTTTTCGTCCCGTTCTTGACAATCGCTCTCTGAACAAGTTTATCGACAGGTTCCCAATGCCAAAGACCGATGAAGTATTCCACTTCTTGGCAGGCGCCAAATACATCTCTGTACTAGATGGAGAACAAGGATTCCACCAAATCCCTCTCCACCCCGACCGTCAAGACTGCACCACGTTTGTGTGCCACAAAGGATCATACAGGTTTAAGGTCCTCCCCTTCGGACTGAAGACCGCCAGTCAGGCGTTCCAGCGCGCCATGACGTCCATCCTTGGTGACCTCATCGGTAACGTCTGCATAATTTATATCGATGACATCGTCGTCGCCACCAAGACATGGTCAGAGCATTGCCAAGCCCTCAAAGGAATTTTTCAACCGTCTCGGAAAGGCAGGTATCACCCTCAAACGCAATAAGTGTCACTTTGGGGTACCTGAACTAAAATTCCTGGACTGAGAGTCACCGCAGACGGTATCTCGTTGACAAAAGACCACATGCAAAAAATCGGAGATTCCCACGATGGCCTACCAACCGAAGGAAGCTCAAAGCATTCCTGGGCCTATGCAGCTATTTTTGACGCTTCATTGTGCATTTCACGAAATCTGCCAGCCCACTGCACAGACTCACACATAACGACGTCCCGTTCAAATGGACATCAGAATAATAGTCCTCATTCGAAGAAATAAAAGGCTAACTGCTCAGCGCAGGCATATTGGCACTCCCCGACTTCAACAACACCTTCGTCATCGAGAGCGACGCGTCCAACAAAGGACTTGGAGCCGTCCTGACGCAACGGATCGATGGAGAGGTCCGCACCATCGAATTCTGGCGCAGGACACTGAAAGACCGCGAAAAGAAATACCATGTGTTCGAACTCGAGGCACTGACTGCAGTAGAAGTCGTCGAACACTGGGAAACCTATGTCGCAGTTTCTCGATTCCTGTTAATCACAGACAATCAAGTCCTCAAGTGGATTCTGTCAAACCATAAATCATCCGGCAGAACAGCCCGCTGGTCCATTCGGCTGCAGACCTACGACTTTTGACGTCGTACACCGCCCCGGAGTAGAAAACGTCGTGGCTGACGCACTCTCGCGCAACCCCATGGCAGACAGCTCAGACGAAGACGTCGACGACCCCGCACAGTCATCTCCAGCTGAACCCGTAGGCCATGAGCCAACCAGGTCCCCAGCAGAGGTCCAAGCCGCAATCATGGATCACATTGACGAATACAAGAACCCGATGCTCTTCATCAGGGAACAACCCGTGATCGACATCAGGGACAAGGAGCAACTTCTAGACGCCAAAGCCAAAGACAAGAACGCCCAACGCATAGTCGAGACTCTGCGCAGACCAGAACTCTCTGGTCAGACCGAGACGCACAACTATGTGGTGAAGATCAGAACGAAGTAGACCATCGATGGCAATGGACTTCTCCACTACGTAGACCCCTTGGTACCACAAAGAGGCCTACCAGAAAGAGGCCTACCAGAAACTGCGTGGAGACTGTACATCCCAAAGTCGCTTCGGCACACATTTCTATGCAACTGCCACAACCACAAGCAGGCAGGTCACCTGGGCATGACCAAGACGATGCAGTGCCTCCGAGCAGTCGTCCACTGGCCCAGACTGTTCAGAGACTGTAAAGACTACGTCCGATCTTGTTATGGATGCCAACTCGCAAAGACCGTGTCACAAAAGTAAGCAGGCGACATGCAACCTGTCGTCGCTGCAAAAAAATTCCACATTCTTGGAATTGACTTCGTGGTGTTGCGAGGTAGCGCTCACTCCCGCGCTGCCACCTCGCTGGGGCTGTTGTTGGTCATGAAGAGTTGGTCATGAGGCAGCAAGGCGTGAGGACGCGTCGCTGGCGCTGTCTCCCGTCCGCCAGCTAAGTGATGTAACAGTTATGAGCTTTGTAAGAATAAGAAGTTTAAGAAGTAAGGCTCGACTAAGTGATTCCGTGGCCAGAAACCCCAGTCGGGGGGTTAATCCCGACAGTGGGACCACTGCCTGAATCCACACACAGTCATAAGTACGTTTTCACCATGATGGACTTCTTCTCCAAGTATGTCTGGCTGATTCCGACCAAGAATTCGACAGCACTGACAGCGGCAAAGAAACTTCAAAGAGAGTACATCGGGAAGCACGGGCCCCCAGAAATCATCATTTCAGACAATGGCCCAGCCGTCATATCTAAGGTGTTTGCAAACCTTCTCCAGATGTCTGGAATCAAGCACCACAGGACGACAGCGTACCATCCTCAGTCGAACGCAACCGAGCTTGCTCACTGCACCATGAAAGGATGTCTGCGTGCATTTCTCTAAGATTACGACAACTCCTGGGGACCACTCCTTGAAACCCTCCAGTATGCAATGAATACGGCACCACACACCAGCACTGGTGAGACACCGTATTACCTGATGTACGGAGAAGATCCAAGAGTTCGACTCCACGTCCTCAGCCTCCCAGACAAGCGATCCGACCTCACACCACTCGAATACGCCGAAAAGCAAAGGAAAGAAATGGAGAAAGCCCGAGACCTCATAGCAGCACATCTCGCCGAAGCTTCCAGGTCGTCAAAGATAAGCTACGACCAAGCCCACAGGAAAACGGAGTACAAAGTAGGCGAACTAGTGAAAGTGCGTAACCACGTACTCTCAGATGCACAGAAGGGGGTCAACCGCAAGCTTGAACCCGTCTACAAAGCCCCTTACCGCATCTCAGCCAATAAAGCAACGTGACATATCGAGAAACGTCCATTAACGATGTCGCAGATCAGATGACCAACGTCATGGACCTCGAGCCATATTGAGATCCGGTCACCATGGACAGGAAAGGACCCAATGCTCATCAAACCAAAGCAACCACTGCAGTCAACATGCCAGATGATCAATCCGACCGGGAAGACTCGGAAGCTGACCAAGCCTCGGAGTAATCGGACTCCTCAGACGAGTCAGACCCGGATTGGCGTGCGGATGAGAACGAGATAGATTTCCCCAACTCGAGCGATGACGACGGGTCAGTCAAAGCCGTCACGCCAAGTGCAACGCCCGCAGAACGCACCAAATGAAAACGCAAACTGTCTGTCCATCTGGACAACTATGTCTTATGCATGCACACCAGCAGAACTCCTTTCCTCGACGTAAAGAATGAGGAGTGGCACAAGTGGCTGCAGAACTAGGCTGGTAACCTATGACAACCCGTCTCGGATCATGTCGGAGCAGACTTTAGGTTTCCAAGTGAACTGTAGCCTGCAGAAGTGAAGTGCACATAACATGATTGAGCGTTAGTAGCAAATAAATCACGATTGCCATGCCCGTTTGACATTTCCTTTCAAACCTCGAATGCAGTCGGACTCTTAATTAAATTCCGACGAATGCAAAAATTAACGTCCACAACCCCTTTATATGATGGCAAATACGAAACCCATGCTCATGGACGTGCACTGAACCTCTACAGCAACGCATGAATGAAGAATAAAGTAGGAACTCGCTCCAGACCACCCCGAACGAACCGCCACTACCGATCGCCAAGCTTTCAGTACCCAACGTCAACCACTCTCGAACTAAGTCGTACCTCTTGAGACGCATGTGTCTTGTTTCATGAACTAAGTCGCACACTGTTGGCGCACCTGAACTCTTGTTTCAAAAAGTGCAAGTTCAGCAGAAGAACACGACCTCACCTGCATGCGCAGCGTGTAACCTTGCTTTGCGTAGCGCGCGAAAATTTTTTCCGCTTTGTCAATTGTCTTATGTTTTTTATGAATCCCATTTGGATGTTTCGAATTTATTGTTATTGCTTATGAATAAGCATTTGTCTTAACTGGACCGTGTTTGGATTGGTTTATGTTAAGGTGGGGGTCCAAAGAGAGAACGTCGGCCCTCAACTTTGTCGGAGGGAGGGGAGAGTGTTGGGATGGCACATGTCAGCCCCGTATCCCAACACCTTCCGTTTCTCCTTTGCGCGAGCGCCGCACGCTCACTGGACCCGAAGGTCATGAGACCTCTTCCGGGAGGGAGAATCCAACATGGCTTCGCCCTAGTCAGTTGACTTCTGTAATAGCTCCGCCAATAAACGGCTTTAATGTTGGAAAGATGCCTTAAATCATCATCTTTTGCTCACCGCGGTCATGCTATTCGGGCAGACGATGCGTGGACCCGGAAAAGACCAGCGAACCCCAATAGCTCTAGCTGCGAAAGTTCTTTTATAGCACCTTATATAACCATGTAATAATCACGGTGCTCACAATACGAATATGTGATTGTTTTCAGTGAGCATTCACAATGATGACGGCTTCCCCTTTTACCAGGTTGTCCTACCCTCAACAGGAGGATAGCAAATTTTACCCGTGTCAACCTATCTTCCCCCCCCCCCCTTATGCAATAACCCAAAAATTCTCTAATTGTTTCCTCCTCTGACCGCCGCCCACCCACCCATCATGTCTATATGCACATCTGTCAAGGCAATGCACTCTTTTAGAACATGTGCTAGTGTCGTCCCTTGCCCACAAATACCATACGTATCATCCATATTCTCCAATTTTGCCTCCATTTCTCCAGTCCTTAAGTGCTCCTGTTCTAGCCATAAATAATTATGTGCCCAGTCCCCTTCATGATACCTCTCCCACATATTCCATGGCCTCTTTCCAAAATATTTTAATTTTAACCAACTCCCTGCTAATTTGTGTAAAAGTTCCTGCCAATTTCTGTAAAAGTTATCAGACCCTCTGTACCAACTTATTTCCCACTGAGCTCAAGTAGCTTTACACAATTTTTTTACAAAACTTTTCCTCCATGAATTTAATACACCCCAAAAAATACAATTTTGCTCCTTGCCCCTCTAACATCCAAGCTTGACCAACCTATTTCTCCCTGAATCGCTACTTCAGCACTGAAATGGCTAGCTGTATGGGCCCACCGACCCAACTCGTCCATGAATTTCTCAAGCTGCTTATTAGTTTCCCTGTGACGATGCAAGGTCATCCCAGTGATGCAGCCACCTGCCCAATTGGGCTGACACTCTAGCAGAATGCTGAACCCTCTTGCAGTGCGAGCATGGAGAAAGACTGGGCGAGATAATGAGCTGAGGAGTTGGGGTGAGGCGCCACCATGAATTAGCTGCTTCCCAAGCTATAAGTAAAATGTTAAAAACCTTTAATATATATGTTCATATTATTTATCCATGTCAAGGAGTAGCTATCCTGGAAGGCATCCCAAAACGGAACCTGAGACCAATCTACACAATTCTCATCATTTCCTAATGGTTGTCACCTTACAAGACTGTTTGATGAATTTTTCTTGTCACTTTTTGATGACCCTTTGCCCTTGCCACTTTTTAAACAACTTTTTCTCCATGTTAACCAAATATTCATCGTCTTTAGACAAAGTAATTCCCGTTTTACTACACTTGGGCAAATATCCCTTATCACCAAATTAAACTTTAAAGCATTCGCCACTCCAAACGAGCTCATTTTCACCCCAAAAAACACTCATCTTCTCTTTACCCCAATCGATGCTAATGTCCAATAACACTTGGCAAATCAGTCTGGTCATTTTCCATGACTAAGTCACTTGCAAAAAAAAAAAACTCTTCTAAGCTAGTTCTGCTCTCCTCCAGGAGAATGGCGAACCATCGCAGATCAAAAGAGTTAGTGAGAAGGCATGAGAGAAATAGAGAAACTGCAACCATGATGAAGCAATTGAGTGTTGGGCCATTTTCCTAGCCTGAAATTAAAGATTTGAGCATTAGTTCGACTTTGACTGTGAGCAAACCCATGGCTTCCAAGGATGTCAACCCGAGGACTGTAAAATGTGCTGCCTTCCCTTAACGTGCTTTTCTTATTTGAATCCTCCAGCTGCGAATTTTCTGTGTTGCTGCCTGGCATTTTTACACACATGCAGCTTCTATCTGATGCTAAGTCTTGTGCTAAGCAAAGCTTTGAGCCTTAGAGCCTTATCTTAAATGGCCGGCCTTTGCCCCAATCTTCAACATATCTAGATTTTTGACCAAAAATGCACATTTTCATCACAGCGTATCGTGGTAGAGATCACATTTCACTTTTTATTCCATTGTTTAGTATCTTTACTAAAATGCTCCATGAATTTCGTCTTGTGCATTCGCATACCACATTTTCACCAGGTTTAAACAGGTTTCAGTTTGTTGTCTGCAAACTTTACGTGTTACAACAGTACACTTCAGTTAATAAATTAATTTGGATCATCCGTAAGAATGTTGCAACTCTTTCACTGTGGGTTGCTTTTTCGTCTTCCAGGAGAATCTTGAGCATATAATAGTTTGACTTTTGTAGAACACGCCGCGTATTACTTACAAAAAAAACGTCCAAATGTTCGTGCCACATATTTATGGCCACAATCAGTGGAAAACTAAAAGTAGCACGGAATACACACGCAGCACCATGAACTTCAAAACACGTTCGATTTTAAAATATTTTTGTATTAATGATGTACCTTGTGTATAATTGTATTCCCCACTGATGACACGTAGGGTGTTTTTTTAAGTGACGTGCAAAGCTGAAAGTATCGGCCCTCCATTTGTCAATTTGGCTTGATTAAGGGCTTCAACAACACTAAAACCACGACACTTAAAAAAATATAACACACACCATGTGAAAACTAATTGTGAGATTGTGTCTAAAAAGGAAAGTACAGAGAGAAGCAAAAAATTTGGTCTGCTAACAACAACAATCAAGAAATTCTGCATTGTTGTGTTCAATTCATTGCAATGGAACACAACAATACCACAAATCTTAATTGTTGTATTTGATCATTGTTAGGAGACCATACTTTTTGCTCCCCTCTACATTATGTTGCAGCACTTGAGCTTAGCGCGCAATGTGGACCTTACTTTTCAAATATACCAAAGTGATTGCGTCGAGCAGAACTTTCCAGTGGTAGTTTTTAAGTTATATTTTTAAACATATACGGAAATTCCAATCTTCTCCGTCTCCATTGGGCACAAAGCCTGTTTGCCAGCCTAAATGTTCTTGCAAGAGAAACCCGTGTCGGACGAGATTTTTAGTTGTAACTCGTATGTAGGCAAAGGCAGGTATGGTACTAAATAGGAACCTAGCCATTTTTAAAGCTAACCAAAAAGAAAGGGGGAAAAAAAGGATGCTTTCCTTTCTGGAATATTTTGAAGTATATATATATATATATATATATAAAGAATATAACTTAATTACGTGAACTGGACACTAAAAGTGGCTATAGGATGACCCTGTTTGACAAAGTTTATTTTTTTTCAACAAAGGTGACACATTATTACTTTTCGGCAAGCCTAATTAGAGGACACACAAGCACCCTGTAGTGATTACATTACTAAATATTTGTCAGCATATCAAGAGAAATATTCAGGTTTATACAACTGAATATAATTTTTACATGCCAGATCCCCAGAAAGTGATGATTTTCAATGTTGCATCTTTTTTTTACAAATTACCTGCCTCGCTCGCTGCGGCTAAACATAAAACATCAGAAACCCGCAACCATAAACTTGTCCGCCCCCCCCCC
>JAHWFP010265575.1:0-22048 GCA_023313725.1 Lithobius niger | reverse complement strand
CGGTCTAAAGAGGTTTTGAAATGATGTGACTCCTTTTATTTTAGAGCTGAGTTACTATTGCATCCCCTCTCCTCTAAATAACTACTCTCTTTTTTTTCTGAAGATCTTGAAATACATGTATGAACAATGTTCTATTTTGATTATTAGTTTAAGCACTTTTTATGTAACCAACTCGTGATGAATCGTAGCTAATTATTTTGCATGTTCTTTAACAACAAAAGGGCATTATGGAAGCTTGAAACTGTGGCAAGTAATTAGTGTTCATTTATCGAGACAACAGTGATTTAAACAGCAATAAATATGAAACAGTGGGAACTTGTGCAGAGAACATTGAAACATTCACTTCATCTCTGGAAGTCTGAACCTACACAATAAATAAGTCTTTATATCCTGTCTTCTGGCCTGTGACAAATCATTTGGTTTAAAACTGCAAGCTTTTAACTGAAACACGGATTCTTTCATGTTGCTTCTCAACAAAATCAAAACCTTTAGCCAGCCAACAATACCATATTCTTCTCCACCAGGCAAAGTTGGCACAGTAACAATGATACACGTGGTGCACCAAAATTGTAGTCAATTGTTATACGACTCTGAAGGCATTGTTGAATAGTTGTCACGTTGCTCGTGAGAGCAATATGCAGGCAGGCAGTATATATATACTTAACGATACATAAAAAAAAACAACCGATACCGAGACCCGACCAGCATGAGAGCTTCCTTCGAGCTCAACACCAAGCGATTTGCTGACTCCAGCTATCTTGAATTATTCCTTAAATGTGGATGCATGGTTTAAAACTTCAATGGCCAAGTGGTCAACAATAAGGCCAAGTGCAGTAAGAGTGAGAGCAAGCCTTACAATACTGCTTGTCCTTCAATCTTTCTTTATGGTCTCCTGGGTCAGTTGTTTGCAATGGGCACTGGAATCTATCATGGCCAATATTCCTCGTTCTCTAACATTTCTATTAACTTAATACCGATGCATTTCCATTGCCATTTGGACTCGTCAGACTGCATGAGCGGGATTTGAACCCTCGCCCTGTAATAGGCCAAAGCCCGTATATGTGTGCATAAATGCTGCCTGTTCCATTTCCTTTTCTTATCAGTCAAAAAGGCTGAGCAGTTGGGATTCAGCCTTTGGTATCAACAGTCGGGGGTTCAATAACTGCTCAAATAGGTTTCCATCTGTCTTTATCACTCATTGAACCCATTTGGCTTTCCCTCCTGTTTATTACTACTAACACTAAATCTCAGGAGCGGGACTGTACCAACTGAACAAGTCAAGTTATCCTGTTAAACCAGGGGTCACCAACCTTTTCAAATTGAGAGCCATATAGGACAGTTGCTTATATTTTGTCAGCCAAATTTGTCCACATCTGGTCGTAGTGGGTTCCAGCAGAGCCCATCCACCCTCCCCAATGTTGTGTGTTCTTTAAAATTAAAGTGTTTTTCCACCCCACCTACCCCAAAGTTACAGTTGCTCCTCACTAAGCCCCATCCCTCATTCACCATTGTTGGAAACTGTGTGCTTTCATCTCACTTGGCAATTTATCGATGTTGAGATTTAAAAGTGGAAACTCCAATGCGAAGTATATCGTGCATGCAGATGCTCATTAGCCATTCCTGAATGAAGTCAAGATTGTCCTAGTTTCGAAAAAGTGACCATCGCTTCACCCAGAGGAAAGAAAAATATACCTTCAAAAGCATAAACAGCTGAAAAATGGTATTTAGTGGAAATAAGCATGGGCCAGACATAAGTGCTTTGGGGACCCCATTTATGCTTTTGAAATTCTGTAGAATAACACTGGCCAACAATACCTTCCCCACCTTGGATTGTGGTGTGCAGTATTTTGGTGTGTACTGAACAACATCAACCTTGCACAACACCGAATGAGTATTCAACTTGGCTAGCACGTTATTTAAACTAGACAGTATTACAGATTTGATATGTCTTAAGTTAGACTGAAATTTTTTTTCAGGACGGTCAAGCTCAACAGCGGAATTCAGTCATTAGCAATTCGAGGTGAAGGCAATCAGGTAATAACTTTGCATTACTGATTTAACATTTTTTTTTGTATAGTGAAAATTACAAGATCACCATTAAACTGTTTTCTTCCAGTTTTACGTGGGAACCCGTTCTTCCGAGATCTACTCTGTCAACATGATAGACTTCAGTTACGAGCTGCTCTACACGTGCCACACGGCCGGAGTGAAGGATCTCATCTTTCCACCGTAAGATGGAATAATAATTGCAAGAAAGTTGCCACAAATGGAGCCCCACCTTTACCGAGTGATTGTTTTCGCAGGAAGGGATCAGATTTATTTGCGTCTTGTGGTGAAAATATCCGTGTGTGGAACACACAAACGGGAGTGGAGCTGCTGCGCATATGCATTCCTAATATGAAATGTCCTACTATACAATTTATGTCGGATGGACAGTCAATTATTAGTGGTAAGTGCGCACAATAAGGGGAACTTTGCTGTCTATTAAAATTCACAACCTTAGCAAGAAAGAGCTTCCCAGTTTTAACTCTGGGGTTGCCACCCCCTCTTTTCCCTTTTTGCAAAATTTTGATGTTATATATTGGCCATATGGCGAGTAGTGTCCAATTTAGACCAATGGAGGTTGATTAAATATCTATTGATTGCATTTCATTCTAAAGCTGCTTACGTCAACTATCGCTCGGCAAACTAATTAAACTCAATTATTTACTGAGTATGTGTGTATTGTAGGTTGGAATGACGGCAAGATTCGGGCCTTTACTCCTGAAACGGGAAAGCTAATGTTCACCATTCATGATGCCCACCCTCGTGGAGTGTCGGCTGTCCAAGTCACATCTGATTGTCAGCGCATTATAAGCGGTGGGGGAGAAGGAAATATTCGAATATGGGACCTTGTCTGCAATTTACAGGTACTTGACCTTTCCTCCAGCAATCTATCACTTAAATGATATGTTAACAATAAGTATCTTTTTCAGAAACTAAAAACAACACTCCGAGAACATCGAGGGCCTATAACTTCTATTGCCATGCGTAAGAACAACGAAGAGTGCATTAGCGCTAGCACAGACGGCTCATGTATCATATGGGATTTAAGGTAAGGTTGTTGCTTGGAATGGTAATAGAGGTGGTGACGGAAAAAACTGGAGGGGGAGGACGACAGGCCTTTTTTTTCTCATTGGCAAATGCTTTAATTGTAAAGTTGAGTAAGAAAAGTGCACTACGACTAGTGACATTTGCGAAATTTGATAATACCTACGGAAATTGGCAAAAATTCCAGTATATATAAATACTTCCTTTGAGTTTAGGCCTAATTCGCATCATTCAATGCTCAAATGCCCAACTGAAAATAATTTTGAAGCTATACATAGCTCTCTATCTGGTGGCATGCCACTGAATTCTGTAACAATGCGTTGGGTGCCACCCGCCAATTGTTATCGCTTGGGCATCAATTTAGTAAGGTCAATGATGTCTGTGGCCTAAAATTCTGTGAATTTGCATTTGTTCGATGTGTGGTCACATCTCAAACTCTGGCTTACGTTTGACCATCATTTCCACCTTAGAAACACAAATGCTAACACCACAAAAATGAAACAATCCTTAAGGGTTCGCTAGAATTTTTGGTGATCGGAGACGCAGTCTTGTTACAAAACAGTCTTGATGTTGTTCGGTCAACTTCATCACAAGTTTTAACTTCAAAGGAGATCATGAGACACACTAAATTCGAAAAATCGTGCCGTCAATCACTGATCTACATTTCACGTCTGTTGAGCACTCTATTTTGGGTTGAGAAAGACTATTTTGTGACAAGACTGTCTCTAATAACCGACAATTCAAGTGAACGCTTCAGTCTTGTTCATTTTTGTGATGTTAAAAGAGTTTTTGTCATGTAAGATGTTTAATACGAACCATAGTAGGCACCATTTACTGGCTTTCAAGATCATTTCCAGTAGAAGTTGCCCAAAATACAACAAAAAGTTGCTTATTATTAAAAGTTTCTGGGCCTCATAAGTCGATGGAAGGCTCGATAATGACTGTAAACTCGTAGTACATGACTTAGCTGTCCCACTTTTGTAATGAAGGTTCGTTCGTTTTGCTTTGAAGTTATAATCGAGCTAATCAAATGGTGAAGGTTGCTTTCCTGTACTTTAATGCCACAGAATGCAAAAGTTGTCCGCAGAATTTGGTCAGATTGGCTGAAGAATTTGTTGAGGATATGGCTTAAATTATTTAGCGGAAAGTATTTATCTTGATTCATTACTGAAGAATTCACTTCAACGATTTACTTAGTTTTTCTTTCATTAGCATTTACGTGTAATTATGCTTTACAGTGAAATTATATATGGACAGTCCCCTCGTCATTCTAGTTAATTTCACATTTTGTTAGAACTAATGTACAAGATTTCGTTTCTAGAGAAGAAGCGACTGGGTTAGCACGGAAAAATAGTTTGGGGGAAGGAGAAGCACAGCTGCTCTTAGTAACCACTGCAGAGCAATTAAACAGGACGGAAAAATGAAGATTCTCCCAGAGAACTTGTTCTCGCCTGGTTCGTCGAATCCGACGAAACTGTGTTACAATAATGGGTTCTTCCCATATGCCTACGGCGCGTTTTAAGCTCATTAATGCAGTCATTCATGCAAAAATTGTCACTTCCGTCTCCATCCCACTTCCCCCTACCATGCTCGAGTCCATCCACTCTTTCCTTACCGTGAATGCTGGATTTCGCACAGGGAGGCGGGCGGGCCATGTTTGTAACACAGTTTCGTCGGATTCGACTCGGAGAACTTAGATTCTACAGGCAAGAATCTTCATTTCTCTATCGCAGAATCCTCCTTACTGCGTTATAATATTGGGATAGATTAGGAAGCAGTGCACCGAATTAGGAATCGCTCCGAAGACGGCTGTGGCGACCTTGGTCCCACTTGGTAATCAACCTGTACCTACACCCCAGACCACCCAGGGATCCCACTTATCCGCCACTTCGGCGTCCAAGTAAGGGTCCCGGAGGAGGCCCCTGTGCCCCTCAAGGGATACGGCCCCTCCATGGCCCAGGCTGCACATGGAGTCACCAGTACCGGCGTCACCAGTACCGCCCACACTCGATCCACAACGAGTTTATCCACGCAACGTCCGATTAAAGACACGGGGGAAAGAGGTACGGCCCCCAGTCGCATCCACGAACTCTGCCCCTGGGCAGCGCCCCCACGACCCAAATCGCTGCAATTGGGCCGTCACCTCTGATGCGAACACATCCATGTCTGGAGTACCAAACCACCTACAAATCTTCTGAAATGCTGCAGTACACAATCGGAAGTCAATCTGTCCCAGAAATTCCGAAACAGACCATCCGCTGTCAAATTCAGCTTCCCCGGCACAAATGCCGCCTGTACCACACAATCAAGCTGACGTCTACGTTGCACCAGACTACGGACCATAGCATTGAGCACCTGGGACTTAGTACCCCCTTGGTGATTCACATATGACATGGCCACTACATTATCGGAAAGGATTCGTACGAACCGTCCCCCTGACCAGGTCTCCAAATACGTCTAGTGCTTTCAGCATCGCTAATAATTCGCTCACATTTATATGCAAAGCAGCCTCCGCGGGCTGCCACCTTCCCTATGCCTGCGAATCCCCTGTGGCCGCTTCCCAGCCCATGTCCAAAGAGTCCGTTGTCACCACCACCACATCGAAACCCAGGATTTTGCTACCACCGGGCAACCCAGAGACTCGGCCCACCAGTCCATATCCTCGCAAGACCCTCGCTAGAGGCTTTCTCCGTGCTCCCCTGCACGATACCAGGTCACCAGATCCAGTTGCCACCAACGCGTGTACACGTCCTACACGGTACACAATAAAACTTTCCGCCACGCCTAGGAACCTTTGAAGCTCCTTAACAATAGTGACCGGGTTCCGTTGCAGCACTGCAACCAGTCACAGCATACAAGCCTGCTTCTCAGGTGGTAGCACAAAACGGGCCGATTTAGATCTAACATCATACCCAAAAACTGCAAAACCTGCGACGTACCAGAACACTTTTTCCGTAATTTACGAAAAAACCTAACTTCCGCAAGGTTTCCAACGCCCTCCGCTTATCACGCCGGCTGCGGACGAACCTATCATCGCAAAATCATCCAGGTAAACAAAAATCAAAACACCGGCCCGGTGTAAGAATTGCCTCACCACTGACTATAAGTTTCATAAAAGTACCCAGGGCCGAAGCCAAACCAAATGGCAACACACAAAAGCGGTATAGACAACCCAGAAAACATTAACAACCTTCGCGCAACGTCCTTTATTAACAACCGTCGCGCAACGTCTTTTATTGTCACTGTGTAATACGTTTGAGACAGATTGATCGTAGCCATCCACCACCCTGGTGTAAATGCTCTACCACCCTTGGTAGTGTATCCAAGTAGCACTTTCTCACCACTACAAACTCGTTCAAGCCTTTCAGGTTCAAAATTATCCTGATCAACCGTCCGGCTTTGCCACTGAAAAAATCGGGGACACAAAACCCACGCTCCCGTTTTTGACCCGTTCAATCACTCCTTGCGCTAACATCTCGGGTAATTTGGGGGCAATCTCCTTCGCATCGTCCAGTAATGGCGGTTCCGCCGAAACCGCCATCTGCGGTGTCGCATTTCCTAACTCTAGACCCGCACCATCAACAATATCCAACACTGCCGGCGACGCCCCAATGGCCACCCAGTCTGCACGATGGCCCCTCAAACTCCCAGCACGCCATGTGCTCATTATTTTATAAACTTTTCTTTCCCGAGTCAAACAATCCAACAGCACATACAACAAAAATATCTTACTCACGCTCGGTCGAGCCGATGCCTCTGTACGCCCCTTTCAAACTGACCGACGTGCTACTTAATCAACAAATCCACTTTCCTCTTTACCACCATCCACAACGCTTTGCACTGTCCGCCAACTGCGGTTTTGGCCGTTACCGACTCTTGACAATGGGTTTCACATATGAACTCCCAACTGCACGTGTCTGTGTACGAATGCCTCGCTAATTCTCAACTGTTTTTTTTACGAAAACCACAAATTAAGCCTTACGAACTTGAGAAACCGCACTGAACCACTTTCAACATTTCCAGGAATCAATTATATGCACGTGATGATGCACCTTGCCGGCCTATCAGACCGTCACTTTCTGAGTTCTCACAAAACTTTGCACGCCATGCCGGCCGCCATTTTTACACTCTTCCAGCCAGCCTCTTAAGAAATTACTCACCACCAAATCGCGTATCCTTGTAGCCACGCTGCTTGCTTGGAATCATGGCGCCCTTCAGTTCAACTGTGAAAAAGATCGTGCGGAAAGACTCTCCTATAGCAATGTAATAATCTTAGCTCAAGATTTTCCGACTGCACGCGCCAACGGCAAGGAAAAGAGTGGATGGACTCGAGCAGGGTAGGGGGAAGTGGGATAGAGACGAAGTGACGTAATTTTTGCATAAATAACTGCATTAATGAGCTAAAAATGCGCCGTAGGCATAGAGGAAGATCCCATTATTGTAACACAGTGAGGAGGATTCTGCGATAGAGAATACCACTTTGGTATTTGTCAATTGTCAACTGCTTTGAAGGAACGTTGTAATGTCACTTCCTCCAGTCTTCGTCAGGTGTCCTGAGAAAGTGTTTTTCTTCTTTGATTACCATTTGAATTCTGCCGTGCTTGTAGTGCTCTCTCTCTATTTGTCAGCTAGCTCTCTCCATTTTTCCTAAAGATGCTCATTCACATCGTTTCGTACTAAAAATTATATGTTGGGTGTTACTGGTGCCTGAATATTCATGAGACGCATTCCCTTTCCCAAGTATACCTGGATGTCCAACTATTATAATCTTCGGAGAGTTTGGTCGCTCGAGGAGTTGGAGACTATCAAAGTTTGGGATCCTTTCCAATCAAAGTGGTGGCCAGTGGCCGTGTGGTAAACTGCAACAACGTTTTCGTACTGATAGCCTCGGGTGTCGGCCAAGTGAAGCCTAATCCTGTTCTTCACTCCTTTTCTCGTTCCACCAATGTACATAGCGTCACAGTCTCCACATGGCACACTGTCCACCCCATCCCAACTGTTGCCAATCTTTATAAGTTTTCCCCCGACTTCCTTACACTCTTCTCCCCAACCTCCTCCTCCTTCCGCCAGTTCTTCTTAACCAGATTTGGTTTCAGGCCTTCTCTACACCGAAAAAGTGCTTCTATTTTCTGATTTTTCCGTATTGTCTGGACTCGTTTGCTTTCACCCTCGATATATTCAAATGTTCATTCTCATTTTCTTCTCCCGTCCTCTCGTTATTGCTCAGTGCTTCCTTTGACAGTCTGTTCAGGAGGCCGGGGGGTGGCAGAGGGGTATCCAAGTTGAATGAACCTTCTCTTTGCTTTACACAATACACAAATGCGGCTGTGCAATTTCTTCAGTTATGGAGTTCCTCGTGAAACTAAGTTGTCTCTTTGGATGCCCTTCTCGACACAGCAGGCTTCACATAGGGTTGGTACTTAATGCTCCCACTGGTTCCTGTCTCCAGCAGCACATTCAAAAACGGGATTCTTCCTTCGCACTCCATTTCAGCAGTGAACCTCAACTCCTTTTTCCACTCATTCAGCAACTCTTTCCACTTCATTCTTCTTTAGGACAGTCAGGATGTCATCAAAAAAAGTCGCCATAGCGTCAGACTTTGATAAGTTTATTCAAGGTGTTGCATTACCAGTTCTGCGATAATGAGCAAGCTTGAATACCCCATCGGGGCTCCGCTAATTTGTCTGAAGATACGGTCACCCAATTCCACGTAAATTGAGGCAAGTAACACGTTTAACAGCACATTGTCTCTCATAACTCTCGCGGAATTTTCCCTATATGTGCTGACTCATGACATCTCTAGGATCAATCTGTGAGAGAGGCTAGAGAACAGCTTAATCACATCAAACGACATGAGCACTTAGTCTTGATCCATCTCAGCTCCCTCAAGGCCCCCAAGACGACCCTTCGTACTTTTCAGCCGGTAGGGGCTATGGACATATTGCTCCAATAATCTGGCTACCTTCCAGTCCAAACGTTGGGCTGGGGCCCTCATGGATGTAATTAGGCGATATGGCTGTCCCCTTGTGAAGCTTAATTTGGGCAACGAGACTGGGAAGCCTTTGTAGGAGTCTAGGCGGTAGGTGTTTTACGTCGTCTTTCATCAAGAAGTCCTCCTTGTGCAGGAGCTCCATATTGTACTCCGAATCCAGTAGTGGGGTATTCCCTAAGTCATGACCTATTTCCGCATACATTCCTAAACCTAAAATTCCCTCCATCACTCATATCGTCATGCTCACTCCTATCAGCAACCACCGTCATATTTGCTTTATCTGCTTTACAAATTACAATCACATCATCTCGGTGCAAACTTCTTAGTGCCTTAACTTGCTTCCACAATAAATTTGAGTTTACCTTACCATGCTGGCTGAGGGCAACCCTCTGAAGTCGTGCCCTCACCTCCATGCTCCACATAAACGTCAAGCAACCTCTAAATGTCTGCCACAAAATTCGCACTACAGTCTCCATGAATGCCTGGCAACACCAGAATACGAAGTCTATTGTATCAGGAAGAGGAATTCCTTTTACATTGAGGCATCACAAGAGACAACTTGGGCTTCCTTTACATGTCGCCACTTGTAACGGAGCGTAGAACAGAATAGGTGCGTTCACGCGTGTGGTGCCTCAGAAGATCGAAGTGCCGCATTCGAAGAAGTGCCACTGAGTGGTTACGTGTGAAGGGCCCCTTAGGGCAGTGGCTCAAAATGATTCAAGAGACTAGTGAGGAACTCCATGAGTGAAAAATGACACGGCAGTATTTGTGTAATGCAAAGGGAAGCTTCATTCGGTTTGGATACACTTGGATACACACCAGTCCTCCTGAACAGTCTGAAGAAGGGAGCGCTGAGCAAAGGCAAGAAGAAGGACGAAGAAACTGACGAACATCTGAGTATCACCAGCAAGAGATGCGAGTGTGAATTAAGCGCGAAAGCGAACAAATCCACAAAATTCTGAAAAATCAGGGATTGGAAGCATTTTTACGGTGTAGAGAAGGCCTGAAAAGAGAAAAGACCTATCAGAATAGGGAAGAAGAGCGTAAGGAAGAAGAGGCAGCCCTGAGAAAAATAAGCAACAGTCGGGAAGGGGTGTACCACATGGACACTGGCCACCGCATTGATACGAAAGGAACCCAAACCTTGTGAGTCTCAAACTCTTCAAGAGACCATTATCTCCAAAGATTAGAATCCAGGCGCACTTGAGAAAGGGAGTATGCCTTATGAATATTCAGACACCAGCAACATCCAACATACAATTTTTAGTATTAAACGATGTGAACGCACACCATAGGGGAAAATGAGGAGAGCAAGCTGACAAATACAGAGCGCTCCGAGCGCGGCAGAATTCAAATGGTGACGACCGAATCAGCAATGATGGACTGCGAAGAAACAGAACACGTTCTTAGGGTGCCTGAAGAAAACTGCAGGAATTGAAATTAAGTCCCCTTCAAAGCAGCTGAAAATTAGTGAATACCGAAGTGGTATTTAGTGTTAGAGATTGAACGTTAATTATGGAACGACAAGTGAACTCTTTGAAAAAATCTCGACGACAAAATCGGCAACTTGATACTTTCAACATCACCCTCTTTTAATTGCTGGCAAGGGATAGTTTTGGCTATCCACAAAACTGGTTCTGAACAATTATAAACTGTCAGGCATTGTTGAACTTTGATGTGACTGTTGTAAAGAAAACTATTGAATTGTTTGGCAACATCTTGCTTCCATAATTGCAGAAGGAAAGACTTCATGCCAACATGTTGAAATTGTTGAGAAATATGGCAATATAGTATTTCAGCACCCAGTCTTTTTAGAGGCTTAAAATACTATTGGTGTAAAATAATATTGCATGCTACAATCATTTCACCCAGGCTGAGCTGTGAGAGAGCTCAGCCTGGTTGCTGGAGGTTTGCGGATCTGGTCGAACCCCTGGAAAGGGGACCTTAGCAAAGTCCCCACCAGGACTGCCGGCCCGGGTAGCGTGAGAGGCTACCACGCTCCTTTAGCGGCTATGGGATATATTCTGGCCAATTCTGGAAAATCTTTCGGCCCCTACGATGATCGGAGGTTTCCCGGATCGAATCTCTGCGTTGGCACCTCCCTTTACCAGATATTTCTGATCCAAAAGTCTGGTAATGTTCAAAATTGAGCCGGTTCAGCCATACAAGCATTAAAATGCTTTGGTTTACTTAAGGCTCAAAAGAATTCAATTAAAAAAAAAACAATAAATTTTAAAACACAAAACCCCCAGTAAAATTATAAAATTCAAACGTCAAAATCAGTAGCTGAGAAGGGAAAATATCTTCAATTCGATTTATTACCGATCTAGGTCGATTTTATCTACTGATCCCAATTTCTACTGATATTGCAAATGTCGGTAAGGACTACATGAGGCATTCTGAGTCGATAATGCAGGATCGGCCCAGCCTTACAAAATATGCTTTTAGTTGCTTACAGTTAACAGACACATACGCCTCTTTATCAACAATCAATCTTTAAACAATCGAATGCTTTAACAATTAGCCAATGGCCTCACTGCCTCATTGTTGTTTGGATTTTGGCTACTGACCCATTTTGTCACCCTGATGGTTCCTCAACCCTATGTCTGATTCCAGATTTTTTTTTTGATAGACCTTGTCCAGACTCCCGTGCTACTGCATGCAAAGTGTGGTTTGGAAAGTTCTTGTGGTTTTCGTGGTCTAAGATTACATCGGAGTGTGATCATAGCAGAGTTACGCTCCAATTAAATACCTGCAACTCATTCTTTAAAATATGTTTTGTATAGATGTGGTCAGGAAATGGTAATAATAGTGGACGACATTGTAAAGTGCGCAAATAATCCCAAAATACAGAGCATAAATACTGCTGCACTCAAACAAACCTGAACCAGATATGGACGACAAACCGTTAAATTCTTGTTTCTGATGCCTGATGAAGACAGAACAATGCTGTGTTAACTTCATTTAGTGCTTGTCGAAAATTTGCAAATGCAACAGTGTTTGCGCTCTGTATTTTTTAAATATTTGCGTACTTTACAGTGTCAATGATGTTTCACATCTAAAGTGGTAAGCCACATACAATTTTTGATAATTCAATAGTAAATAACTATTTTGATCTACAAGCAGTAAATTCCGGCCCCTGGGAGGGGAGGAATTGTGACTAAGTAATTTCACGATTTCTGACCTTAAAAGGACTTTACGGGGATGGGCCATAGCTTTGCCAGGGCTGTTACTAGGACATTAATGGTATTAGTACATCATCTTTTGCTTGGCCAAATGTTTTTTTTAGGTTTTAATTTTGGGTTGCCTTTCACAGGATTATTCTGGTTAAACACAGTTCAGTCCTGCTATACATACAAGTTTGTTGAGAGTTAAATATGTTGTTGCAGGAGATTTGTGAGGAACCAAGTGGTTTTTGCCAACACAATGTTCCTGGATGTGGTATACCACCCTGACGAGTGCCAGATACTGACGTGTGGAGCAGATAGGAAGGTTGCTTTCTGGGAAACCTTTGACGGCCAACCAGTTCGAGAGATTCAAGCATCAACCTGTGGACCAGTTAATTCGGTCGATATCAGTCATGATGGCCAAGTTTTTGTGACAGGAGGAAACGACAAACTAGTGAAGGTAACTAATAATCCTCAACTGACCATTTACACCAGTCAGGGCCAGTACGTCTCTCCCCCCCAAGCATAATAACGAAAAGCAAGCTGGGAACCAGAGCAAAACCTTTTTTTTCCATTATTATACGTTTTATAATTTGCTGCAGAAAATAAATATTGGCTTCCGTGGAATGTTATGATTGATGGCCGCGAACAATCACTGTCTCTGGCTTTAAAATGCAAATAGCATGCTTATTTTGGCTCTGCTGACACGCAAAAGAGGCTTACACTATACTCAGCCAATCAGATTGCATTCTAATGCTTTTAGCTGCAGCCCCCATTATAGCAAATGGCTTGCTATGCTTGTCAAAATGTAGATTTGAAAACCTTTCCTAGCAACCAATTGAATCAACTGGTCTTAAGATTAAACCTATTCATTGTTGGTCAGTTTTTTCCACAAAAAGCAGATCACTACTGTTAATCTTTACTGAACGTTACATTGATCTTTCCTCGACATCAAGCTTAATTTTGGAGAGCATCTAGTGAGCAGGCAGAACAATGTATTCTGTTTTATGTCATTTAATCTACACATGTAAGACACTCAAATTACAAAGTATAGAATAAGGACGTCAAACCGCAGATATTTTGGAAACGAGCATGGGTAGTTGCCCTCCAGTTAAATGGAGAGCAGTCAGTGTGAACGTGGTGTTTTGCAAATGATGGTCTGTCTTTGTTTCTACTGAGCTTTATGAACTAACATGCTCATTCCTTTAGTTTTTGGTAAAGCTTCCAACAATCCGAGTCTCTCCAGTACTGAGTCAGCCGAATCCACAAGACAGTGCAAGTGGCAAACTTGCAGCCATTTGTTAAACGTTTCCCGGTTTTTGTGTAAATATTAGACCTCGAAGGTCTTTAATTAAACACAAACTTCTTCCCCCAAATCTTTAAATTAAATGTCTTATCGGGCCGAATTTTGTAAATTTTGTGTTAGCTGGTTCGTCGATAATATTTGGCGTGTGATGGTGTGGATGGTCTCTATTGCTAGCTATTGAGGTGCAGATTTGCCCATTCACAGCCGAATTTCAATTGGTTACACCATTCTGGAGTTAAATGCAGGCGTAGGCCGAGATTAAAGAGATGCTAACAATGCTCGCCATAAGCAGTTGTTGACAGGGCCTGTTACAGAAATTCCATGGCACCATATTGTCATTAAAGACAAGGGGGAAGAAGGTTTTACAGTGGTAAAACATTTTGGTCATGTTTTTTCTCTTCAAGTTTAATGCGATAAACACGAGAAATATGCAACGATTTGGGTTTCCCCATGAATATTGCAGCTTAAAACAAACGGGAGTCCGGAATGACACTAATAAACGAATAGTGACAAAATACGAAGTCACCTAAACCTTATGAAAGGTACAGGCTTTTGGGAAATAAGAGTTGAGCCAAATGATACGATGCCAAACTGGAAATATGCAGTTATTCGGTGACACCACATTGAATCAGCATTATGTGTAGAACTGTGATAAAAGATATTTACTTTCATGAAGTGTGGACACACACGACATACAAAATCGCTCGTTTATTGTACCCATCCGGAGGACGGATGTTTTCTAATTCAGTTGTACTCTGTTGAAGGGTGAAGTAGCATTGCGAGGAAATTTTCTCAGTTTGTTACGTCCTACAGTTAAAACCTCGACATAAATCTAAAATACTTTAACTGAACCTTGTTTTCTTTCTTTTCTATCAGATGTGGCGGTATCTGAGCGCAGAGAAGTCTCATATTGGTGGTCCTCACCCGGGAGACATCAACACCGTCAAAATAAGTCCAGATTGCCAGTTCATCATCAGTGGTAGTGAAGATGGTAGTATATTTGTGTGGAAGTTCCCAACAATCTAGTTACAGAATGTAATTTATTGTACTCCACCAAAAATCATTATGGCTTGCGAAATTTATTTAAACATGGAAGTAAAAAGAGTTAATTAAAACAAGACAATAAATTAAGAATTGGCCTTATTTACAATTTACAATGCACTTCCTGACGGTGGTAATGCAGGACGGCAATTCATCCCAATGGAATAATTTGTTTACCGTGTCATCACTTGATCCCACTTGATCCCTTTGCTCTAACCCCAGGCTGGCGTAAGGCAATAATGCAGCACCAATTTTCCATCAGTTTCAAAACACTGGAATCACACACACACACACACACACACATAAAGTCAGTGATGGTAGGGAAAAAAAAATTGCATGTGATGTTTAGCGTTGACCTCACCTCATAAAGATTGCGGACTGTCTGGTCAGGTGAAAGGGCAAATGCTTGATTCACATACAGGAACTAAAAAGAGAACAAGAAGATACTGACTGATGCTTTTATTTAACATACTTGGCCCAAACAAATAAGAACTTTGTGAGGCACAGCACTCCTACATGTCCCCTATTATCATGTTGTCAATTTCCTTTTTTAAATTTTGGTCTAATTGCTGTGACTTACGACCTCCCATAGTTTAAGCAATAGTAACTACAACGGTAATCAGTTTAAACGATTATTATGTTTATACGTTTTTCTATATTGCTAAACGATTACCTTTACTTCACCACAGCACAAAGTTTTAATTCAATTAACGTTATTTTGTGACATTGTTTTGCAGTTAAAGTTAAAACTCCAGAGTTGCTTTTGCTGCATCTAATTTGTAAAGCAGCTGTAAGACCTGAACTTCTGGTTTTGGTGGTCAAATCGAAACCAGGTTTGAATCGTGCTCACCAGAAAGTAGTGGGACACTGGACAATGGATAAAATATCACCATGTAAGCCAATTAAACTTTTTTTTTTTAATGGGCTAATGGTCTACAAATTGTTCAAAACAACTAACCACCGTATGGTTAAAAACCAAGCAAAATTCCAAAGCGTACTTACCAAGCCGAGACACTAAATCACTCACGTTGAACTGTTTGTTTTACTTCAGAAGAAAAAAAGTTTTGGTTCCATAACTTGTGATTTGTGTTCCCCAATTTTTTTAAAATTAGTAAAACGTGAGTTATTGCATTTGGCCAAGAAAAAAAAATTGTTGCGTCTCAGGCCTCTTGCTAGTGACCCAAAACCCACCTAGTCAAAAAATTTTGGGTTTTAAAATAGCAAAAAATTGTATTTTGAGGGCTTATTCAGCAATTTGGCCACGTCACGTTTTGCATTTATATTTTTGACTGTTTTAAACCCTCAAAAACAGAAAGACAACTCGAGAGCTGTTGTCTACAGGCCTCTAGGTTTAATTTAGCATTTGCAGTTTATTTCTAGAAATGGACTAAATTTCATTCCACCTACAATAATTCTTACCAGTGAATCGGAAGCTGAAACTTGCAGATATTTCCTGACGAACTCCATAATCCAACTGACTCGCTTGTCTGGATCTACAGCCCATCTCTTATTTTTCATAATAGGGGCATCACCCGTTGCTTTTAGCAGGATATCAACTATAAATAACAAATAATAAAAATTATGGTGTAATAATAAATAAATACATAATTAGAGATGGTATTACAAAAAATGGCGTCGAGAGGTTAAGTTCAATGAAAAGAGTAACACCAGGTGTTGATAGAGGAAGACGAAGTGCGATGGTAAGTTTGACCTCAACGGCACGGCCTTAACACTCGTAATGCTATCGCAAGTGGCATCGCAAGGCCTCACTTCGTTACGGGAGGAGCATACTTCTATCGACAACAACAATTGGTAGCATTGTACTCATGAGGACACAAGCAAACAGGAAAAAAACACGTGGCTATTTGTACTCATGAGGACACAAGCAAACAGGAAAAAAAACATGTGGCTATAACCTTCACCAATGTTGGTCGCCACTCACCAAACAACGAGGAAAATTCAGCAGTTGGCGACTTGTTTTTTAGAGCAACTCGCTACAATGGCGACCGATTAACAACCCCAATGTTTATATTGTCATATCTCGGGAACCGTATTAGCTAGAAACCAGCGGTTTGGAGTGTTGCGTAGTAAATTGCATAGTAAATTAAATAGTACATTCTAAGCATCAAGTCGCAGCACAACTACCAAAATTGTTTCTTACATGGCGAGGAAGTAATGTACAATGGCGAGTGCAATTGAATGTCTACTGGCCAAATGGCGAGTGAAGGTTGGGTGGCTCGCTCGCTAGGACGCCTAACAACTTTTTTCCTACACACACAAACCTTTTGTGAAACCAGAACTTCGGCGATCCAAAAAACCGATAAACATTACAACCTAGGACGATATAAGGTAAACTGCACCAGCGCTCATGGACATTCTGCTTTCATAAAAGTGTTGTGTGTGTACCAATGAGCCGCTGTACTTTGCGATCGTGCAACTGCAAACACAATAAGGAGAGCAAATTTTGTGAAAGTAGCCTATATTGTTTTCGGTGACATTATAATCACATCAAAAACCAGAACTGGTCAAAGGGGCTGCCAAGTCCCGAATGGTTCGGCCTTTCAAAGGAGTGATAGCAACACACCAAAACATTTGCACTGCTTAATAGTTCGAAGGTTTAATGAAAACTAGAACATTGCTACGTTAGGTAGCAATGTACAAGTTTTCATTTAACGTCCAAAATATTATTCGGTGCGGTGTGTTGGTATCACTACTTTGCAGGGCCGAACCATTCGGAACTTGGCGACCCCTTTTACCAGTTTTGGTTTTTGATATGATATCATTCCTTTTTTTAACTTAGTGTATTTACTCAACTCCACTACCGTACAGATTTGTAATAAGGTGCCACGTCAACAAGAAATTGGTTTTCAACACTTTGCTACTACCTTTTGCCTTTTACCCGAACCATTCTCAACTTAGTCACCTCTTTATAGGTTTTTGGTTTGGTTTTAATTTTGTTGTAATTTGTTTTATTTAGTTAGTTTTGGTGTGTTGATATCACTCTTTTGAAGGGCCGAACCACTCTTAACTTGGTGGCCTCTTTACCAGTTTTTGGCTTTGTTTATTTTGCTTTGTTTTTACAGTTGGTTTATTTTTCGTGAATTGGACGTGAATAGAATTTCTTTGGCAACGTTGTTTAGATTTATCGTGATACACTAGTGTGTGTCAAGGCACGCACGTCAGTATACACGTCGTGGTTGTCGGAACTTTGGCCGTCCAATGCGAGACGATGCTGACAATACTAACAATGGTTATAACAATATTTTCGAGCTTATGCGTCCTCCCCGTTACGCCCCAGGCTTCAAACCATAAAAGGTATGCAGTTCGTATTGTACTGCACCCATTCGTACAATTTCATAGCTGGAAGCCTTCCCGTTACTCGGTATTGATGAATAATCACCCTATGGGATTTAACATGGGGATGAGCGGACTAGCTAGGTACCTAGTAACACATTTACAACGTTATTGAGGGTCAGATTTTGCATTGAAAGCAGCTTAGCTGGCTTTCCTACACGAGTTAATTTTCGTCAGGTGGATCATTGCTCTCGATTTCAACACAATTTAAGCTTTTGCGCCGCATTATTATTTTTCCCCATGTACCTGAAATGTGCCCAACTATGCTTCAAGATATAAGACACTGACGCTATGGCGTCGTGCTACAATGGTTTACAACCTCGACAATTGAATTGATGTGATGTTTGTTGCCTAACTTGGTGCTTGACACACCAGCGTGAGTCAAGATAAACAAAATGCTTTGTTGCAATGGGTCAGGCAAGGACTGAGGGTCACTAACAGCCAGCCAGTTACATGGGGCGAGAACAGACTTATGATGATCCTAATTCACCTGAAAGATTGATTATATATTTAATTCGAAGGATAAGACTGTCGCGTAAAAAAGTCTAGAATAAACGAGCTGAGACGACTCCGGAAGTGTACGAGGTAAAAATTTCGTCTGGTAAAGAATTCCAAATTTTAACTCGCGCAACGCGAAAAAACTACGTCTACAATCTAAATGTGAGGTATGTGCCGAAAGTTTTAGAGAATTACATCTAGTCCAACTTAACTCTGACAGGTCAAAAAGAAGCATATCCACCACAACTACTAATGAAGTTGTGATATCAAACGCCAAGCTCTTTCGCCAAGCTAATCCCACCGACTAAGATTTTAAACGTTAAATGAAATACCGGTAATTGAAAATTGCGCAGTAAGCAATTTTCATAGATTTCATTTAACCTTCGAACTATTACTCGGTGGGATTAACATGGCATTTGATATCACGACTTCACACGGCCGTAAAGCTTGGTGGGAATCTTTAACAAGTTTTGGATCTTCAGTTTACTTCTTGCAGCTGGCATTTGCTGATTGAAATTGTTTAAAACAATCAATTTGGTCGTTTAGAGGTCGCTAACCCCTGTACCAATTGACCAATAAGAAGAGGCCAATGCACATCTCCAGAGGAATATCTGTAAAATGAGCTTTATTCAGCACATGGAAGAATTTACTTTCGTGAAACAAAAAAGTTAGCTTATTAGTAGACAGTAAGTAATTGGGCAAATATCAACATTATTCACGGCATTTTGTCAACAAGAAAACGGTAAGCTGTATTACTAACAGGGACTTTTATGTTGTTAAATGACTGAAGTCTCCCTTTCTAACAAGTTTCTGTCGCATTGTTATAATTTATCCTCATTAGGGCTGGGATCGGTTAAACGGTTAACCGGAAACCGCTCCATGTTCGGTTACACAGATTATAAAACCCATATCCGAAAAACGTTTGATGCGGGCACCATTCAAAACACGCGCTGAACGAGCCAAAAATAGCCAAGTGGCATCATTTAAGCCTACTAATCCAAACACTCAAAATCTGTGAAAGTAGAAAACCGTGGTGGGTAGGGAGCAGCTTATTTACAAATAATCTGTGTGGGCTTGTTCTCCCATCGAAGCTGCTTACTTTCTTTGAAACAAACTGCTGATCGTCAGCGTGTACACAAGGCAGTTAAATACAAGGAGGGCCATCATCTGCCCTCCCCACGTTGTGGATAAGTGGACTTGTCTATACCTAGCGCGAGCGGCAGGGAAGCGGCGTCATAACACGTAAAGGAAGTGCGTTGCTACCCGAAAACGCAAACATGCTAATTTTTCTGGCTCATAATTTGAAATGAATGGAACATTAATAACAAAAACGTTGTGTTAAATTTTGTTTTGTTTTTGGCTTACGTTGTCGTAAATAGGCCTAAGCCATCTTGTAGAAATTTTAAAGCTTCATAAAGTCAAAATTCTTGATAAAGTAAATACTTAAATTATCAACTTCAACTTTCTTCTAGTTTACATCCCAAAATGCAACATGTAGTCAATAATTGTGCTTGTCTTACCAAGGCCTAAATCACATTTTTTTCCAGCTTGTTTTTTAATAATATATTACGCAGTTGTGAAATTTCTTTTGCTGATTTTTTTTTTTTTTTGGCTGAAAACGTAAAAACGGTTTTCGTATAACCAACCGAAAAAAAAAAAAAACGGTTAAACGGATAACTAAAAAACCGGAAAGTACCAGCCCTAATCCTCATATGCCTGAAAAGAGCCAAACTACCTTAGCCGTAAAGACATAAAGTGTCTAGTGGTTGCCATGCTCATATATATTTTATCTGGATAGGTGTTATCGTTATCATCTTGGCAGGTGACACACTAGATAGATGTTGTTGGAGAAACGTTTGATTTGAAGTCGAAAGTATGAAAATATTAACTCAATTACCACCGTACGAAAAAAAAAAACGTCTTACAGTGTCTGTTGGAGGAGCGTTCAATGATTCTAGCAAGATCATTGGCAATGAGTGCTCTCATTGGAACTTGGATGTCCTGGAATAGAAGGCAAGTCCCCTTCTTGTGCGGCAGGATTCCTTGATACAGCCTCCTCTGTAGTGTTGGGCACCAAATACTGTGCATTGTTAAAATACCAGTCTAGTTTTAACATGAAAAAAGGTGCTAACATTATAACAATAGTTCATTTAGTCCTTGTGTTGTAGGGCTCAAAGCAGTTCAACAATCAGTTAAAGATCAACAATAGTAAGGTTAGATTTCTAAAACAATGCACAAAAGTGGACGAAATTTGCATGTAATAACCAGTGTTTGGTTATATTTGCATTTCCTCTTGGATAGCATGTTAAACACAAAAGTTAGAAGATGGAATTTTGTCAAATATATCGTAAAACATGCATTAAGCTTAAATCGGGGGAGAAAAATCAATAATTTTTTTCCATAAAACTATATCAACAAAACACATTTCTCAATAAAAATTTGTTGTTTATTAAAAAATTGGGTTTTGGCACCATAGCACTATACTACCAGATGCTGCCTCATTTATAAGTACCGGAGTACTAAGCTTGGTACTGGCACCGGTTGAACAATTTCTGGTGCCGCCCAACACTACTCTGGTTATTCGCACGTCGAGAAAGGAAGTGCTGTTATTTCTTTTATTTTATCTTCACAGGTGAATTTTATTTAGGAATGCCATGCGTTCAAAGCATGTACGGTGGCTTCCGAATCTTTCTTGTGTTGAGCCGCAAACATCTGTGAAGTTGAAGAAAATAACAGCATTCCATTTCTCTACGTGCGAATGACCAGAGGAGATGCTGGTAGCAAATACCAACTGCATAAGAAACCCTGCCTCACAGAAAGGGGACTTGCCTTCCATTCAGGCCATCTGAAGTTTCAAATGAGAGCACTCCTTGCCAATGAACGTATGGTACGAACAAGCCTCACATATGGTGGGGCTTGCATGCAGACGGTGGGCAATAGATCAGTAGCGCAAGCAGTTTAAATTTTGCCATGTGACGAACATTGGTGCTCTTGTTTCTTTGGATCTCTGAGGAAGGTGATTGGGTGGAGACAAAATGTTCTTTGAGGGTATATACTCAGTGTGGCACCAGTCATTTCAGTTCTTTTTGAGTAATCCGTGACCAACTGATAATATCGAAACTTGCAGGTGGATGTTTGAAGAGTTAGCAAGGAGTGCCAGACGAGCATCAAATCTTTTCCACCATTTGTTCTGCTGCGTAGTGCAGTCTTTTTCATGGGGCGCTACATATACGTTACTCATGCCAATGATATATCAATCGCTGGGAAAGATTCATCACCGTCATCGCCTATTAACAGCCCCAACAAAGCTACGGCCCACCACCCTAAAATGCTTCTTACATTCAAGGAAATCAATGTTTTATCCCTTTAAATCGTGGTTTTACTACACCAAAATTAACTAAAAGCTAAAAATTAACAAAATGATCATAAAGAAAGTAAATAAACTATTAAACTAATATTCCTGAAGAAATGAGAATAATGATATTGGAGTTAATAACTTAATAGAAGTGGAAGCGTGTGACATATTTGGAAATGAAGCTTTTATATTAAGAGACACTGCACATAAGAGGCAGGCAAAAACTACTACTTTTGTTACATCAC